>ML323629.1:0-29157 GCA_005239505.1 Nicotiana paniculata
CCTAAAATCAATTAGTTAAATTCAATTCTAATTTAAACTAAGGAATGTAGTAATTGACTTAATTCTTATTTATTTACAGATTAATAAAGAATGACACGACCAATTCTATATTCCTAATCCAACCCGTGTTTTATCGAATAAAAGATGATTAATTTCTGTAGTAATTAACTATTAAAAACTACATTACGTCAAATATTCGTCATTTGTCTATCGTTTAAATAATTATAAGCANTGGACGATACGGCGAGTAAAAATCACATTCTCACACTAGGGAGACGAAACCCATTCGAAAATTATCAAAATTAGACACAAATCCCGAAATTGGTCAAACCCGACCCCTGGGCCCACATATCGGAATATGATAAAAATTACAAAACTGGAATCCTTATCCTCCCACGATTCTATACATACCAAGAACATCAAAATCGGACCATAATTGCCCCTTCAATTACTCAATTAATGTCTCCAATTTCCTATGCCCTAACTTTCCCCATTTTGGGTTTAAATTCCACAAATTTCAGGTTTAATCACTTAGAAATCAATATACAATCGAGTTATGAAGTCAAGAATCTTACCTCCAAGCATTTCCCCTTTGATTCCCTCTTTAATCCCTCTCAAAATCTTCAAAAATTGCCCAACAATGGTGAAAAATAGCTAAAGGTCGCGGATATGGCCTTTTAAATACACTGCCCAACACCTATATTTGTCCTTAGTGCGTTCGCGTCACTAGGAACGCGTTCGCGAAGCTCAGAAAATGTCGCAAAAAACCCAATTTCGCCAATTCAAGCCTAATTCTACTCCGGACATCAAAACCACATTCCGAACACACTCCAAAGTCCCAAATCACCTAACGAAGTTATCCGAGCCATAAAATCTACATTCCGACGTCGTTTTCCAATACGTCAACTCCCAGTTGACTTTTTCAACTATTAAAATAATTTAAGAAACTAAGTGTCTCAGTTCTCATCACGACCACTCCGAACCCGAACCAACCGACCCAACATATCATAATTAGGTTAAATAGCACATAACAAAGTTGGATCAGGGGAAGCGGAGCTAATCTCACGGAACAACCGGCCGGGTCGTTACATTCTCCCCCTCTTAAACAAAATTCATCCTCGAACGGATCTAGAATCATACCTGGAGTCTCAAATAAGTGAGGATATCTGCTCCGCATCTCCCGCTCGGTCTCCCAGGTGGAATCCTCCACCGGTTGTCCTCTCCACTGAACCTTCACTGAAGCTATATCCTTAGATCTCAACTTTTTGACCTGACGACCCAATATAGCCACTGGCTCTCCTCATATGACATATCACTCTCGAGCTGAACCGTGTTGAAGTCCAAAACATGAGACAGGTCACCAACATACTTCTGGAGCATCGACACTTGAAACACCGGATGAAAACTCGATAAGCTGGGCGGCTCAATTTTCCCAGGGGACTCAACTTTCACCTCTCCAACCCTCTGAAGCACCTCAAAAGGCCCAATGAACCGGGGACTCAACTTTCCGCTCTTCTCGAATCTCATAACACCCTTCATAGGTGATACCTTTAGCACCACCTTCTCCCCAACCATAAAAGACACATCTCGGACCTTCCGGTCCGCATAACTCTTCTGCCTAGACTGCACCGTGCGAAGCCGCTCCTGAATCAACTTCACATTATCCAACGCATCCTGTACCAAATCTGTGCCCAATAGCCTGGCCTCACCCGGCTCAAACCAACCAACCGGAGATCTACACCTCCTACCATATAAAGCCTCAAACGGAGCCATCTGGATACTCGACTGATAACTGTTATTATATGCAAACTCCATGAGTGGCAGAAACTGGTCCCATGAACCCTCGAAATCAATGACACACGCACGCAACATATCCTCCAGAATGTGAATAGTGCGCTCTGACTGTCCGTCCGTCTGAGGATGAAATGTTGTGCTCAACTCGACCTGAGTACCCAACTCCCTTTGCACGACCCTCCAAAACTGAGATGTGAACTCAGTACCTCTATCAGAAATGATAGAAACTGGGACACCATGCACCCGGACAATCTCTTTGATATAAATCTCAGCTAACTGCTCCGAAGAATAAGTAGTACCAACAGGAATGAAGTGCGCGGACTTGGTCAGCCGATCCACAATAACCCATATGGAATCAAACCTCCTCGAAGTCCGTGGAAGCCCAACTACAAAGTCTATGGTGATACGCTCCCACTTCCACTCCGGGATATCCAACCTCTGATGCAATCCCCCCGGTCTCCGGTGCTCATACTTAACCTGCTAACAGCTGAGACACCGATCCACAAACTCAACATTGTCTCTCTTCATCCGCCTCCACCAATAATGTTGTTTCAGATACTGATACATCTTCACGGCACCTGGATGAATGGAATACTGCGTGCTATGGGCACCTTCTAGAATTAACTCTCGAAGCCCATCCACATTAGGCACGCATATTTGACTCTGCATCCGCATAACCCCATCATCGCCAATAACTACATCTCTGGCATCACCTCGTCGAACCCTATCATGAAGAAAGAGAAAGTGTAGGCCATCATATTGGCACTCTCTGATCCGGTCATAAAGAGAAGACTTGGAGGATACGCAAGCCAATACCCGGCAGGGCTCTAATAGATCCAATCTCATCAACTGACCCGCTAAGGCTTGAACCTCAAGTGCTAAGGGTCTTTCTATTGCTGGAAGATATGCTAGACTCCCCAAACTCTCTGCTCTACGACTCAAGGCATCGGCCACTACATTGGCCTTCCCTGGATGGTATAGGATGGTGATATCATAGTCCTTGAGAAGCTCCAACCATCTCCTCTGACGCAAATTCAGATCTTTCTACTTAAACTAATGTTGCAGACTACGGTAATCAGTGAAAACCTCACAATGCACCCCATACAAATAATGACGCCAAATCTTCAAGGCGTGAACAATGGCTGCTAGCTCGAGATCATGCATTGGGTAGTTCTTCTTATGAGTCTTCAACTCGCGTGAGGCATAGGCAATCATCCTACCCTCTTGCATCAAAACACAATCGATGCCTATCCTCAAGGCATCATAATATACGGTATAAGAACCTGAAGCTGATGACAATATTAACACTGGAGCTGAGGTCAATACAACCTTGAGCTTCTGAAATATCTCCTCACACTCGTCCGACCACCTGAACGGAGCACCTTTCTAGGTCAATTTGGTCAAGGGCGAAACAATAGAAGAAAATCCCTCCACAAAGCGACGATAATACCCCACCAAACCAAGGAAGCTCCTAATCTCTGTAGCTGAGGACGGTCTGGGCCAAATCTGCACCACCTCTATCTTCTTCGGATCAACCTGAATACCTTCACTGGACACCATGTGCCCCAAGAAAGCTACTGAGCCAAGACAAAACTCACACTTGGAGAACTTTGCATAAAGCTTCTCCTCTCTCAATCTCTGTAAAACCACTCTCAAACGTTGAGCATGCTCCTCCTGGCTACGCGAGTACACCAGGATGTCGTCAGTGAACACAATAACAAAGGAATCCAGATACGACTGAAACACGTTGTTCATCAAATGCATGAACGCTGCTGGAGCATTGGTCAGCTCAAAAGACATCACCATAAACTCATAGTGACCATAACGAGTCCTGAAAGATGTCTTGGGGATATCAGAATCCTAAATCTTCAGCTGATCATACCCGGATCTCAAGTCAATCTTAGAGAACACTCTGGCTCCCTGAAGATGGTCAAACAAATCATCAATACGAGGAAAAGGATACTTCTTGACTATAACCTTTTTCAACTGCCTGTAGTCAATACACATTATCATGGAACCATCCTTCTTCTTCACAAACAACACTGGTGCACCCCAAGGTGATATACTAGGCCGAATTAACCCCTTATCTAGGAGTTCCTGAAACTACTCTTTCAATTCCTTCAACTCTGTCGGTGGCATACGATAAGGTGGAATAGAAATAGGCTGAGTGTCTGGCACCAGATCAATACCGAAATCAATATCCATGTCAGGTGGCATGCCTGACAGGTCTACAAGAAATACGTCCGGAAAGTCTCGGACCACAGGGACAGAATCAATAGTGGGAACCTCAACACTGACATCCCTTACAAAAGCGAAATACGATAAACACCCTTTATCTACCATATGCTGGGCCTTCAGGTAGGAAATCACCCTACTAGGCACATACTCAATAGAACCTCTCCACTAAACTCTCAGAAATCCTGGCATAGCTAAGGTTACGATCTTAGCGTGACAATCAAGAACGGCCTGACACGGAGATAGCCAATCCATGCCCAATATCACATCAAAATCAACCATGCTAAGCAACAACAGGTCCAGTCCGGTCTCCAAACCCCCAATAGATATCACACATGATCGATGCACACGGTCCACAATAATAGTGTCGCTCACCGGAGTCAACACATGAACCAATGCAACTAGATACTCACGGGGCATGTCCAGAAAATGGGAAAAATATGATGAAACATAGGAATACATAGAACCAGGTTCAAATAAGGCCAAAGCATCTCGGTGACAAACTGAGACAATACCTGTGATCACTGCATCAGAGGCCATAGCATCTGTCCTGGCTGGAAGTGAATAAATACGAGCCTGACCTTCACCTGCACGACCTCCCCCTCTAGGGCAGCCCCTAGCGATCTGACCCCCACCCCTAGCTGTCTGGGCGGGTGGTGAAGTAACTGGAGCCGAAGTCGAGGGTTGACCCATCTGCTGAGAAGACCCACCAAGGTGACGAGGGCACTGCCTCCATACATGTCCAAACTCGAAGCAACTCCCTGGAGCTGGAGACGGGGACTAAAAGAAACCCCTGGCACCAGAATGGCCACTAGAAGAACCATGCATAGAGGAACCCTAAACTGATGGTTCTCGAGCTGCGCTCTAGGCTGGAAGGCCACTGAATGAAGAACTACCCGACTGAGAACTGCGGGGTCCCTGCCCCGAAGATGCACCACTATAGGCTGGGCGGACTGGTTGAGGAGGCCTGAATGAATGGCCTCTATCATGCTGAAACTGTCCTCTGGAAGGAGCGCCGCTGAAACTACCAGATCCACGAGGCCTCTTGGCCTCCCTCTCCTCTCGCTCCTGGCGGTGAATTGACTCAATATCTCGAGCCGCATCAACAACCTACTCAAAAGTAGCACCTGAAACTGTCTCTCTGGTCATCAGAATACGGAGCTGATAAGTGAGGCCATCCCAGAACCTCCTAATCCTCTCTCTCTCTCAGTAGGAACCAACTTTGTGGCATGACGGGCTAGCTTAGAAAGCCTCATCTCATACTGTGTCACTGTCAACTCACCCTGACGCACCTGCTCAAACTGCCTACGCAGCTCCTCTCTATGAGACTAGGGAACATACTTCTCTAAGAAGAGAGTAGAGAACTACTGCCAAGTATGGGGTGCTGCACCAACGGGCCTACGCCTCTCATAAGACTCCCACCAAGTAAAAGCAGCCCCAGAAAACTGAAAAGTAGCATACGAGACCCCATTGGTCTCCAGTATCCCTGCAGTACGAAGCATCCTCCGACACTTGTCCAGAAAACCCTAGGCATCCTCGCCCTCCGCATCACTGAATGTCAGAGGCTGAAGTCTACTAAATTTCTCCAGCCTGCGCTGCTCGTCATCTGATAGCTGGAACAACAAAATTCTTAACTGGGAGAACCAGTTGGGCTGGAACTGCCCCCGGTATCTGAAGGCCCTGATTAACCTGCTCAGGTGTCCGGCTAGCTGAGTCTGGTTGCCTCCCCCGACTTGAGAAGTAGCAGCAGTAGTAGATACAGCAACTGCCTAAGCAAGGCTGGTGCATACAATCAAAATCTGAGCCAGGGTCTCCTGAAGACCCGGAATAACAATAGACACTACCGGTGCCTGAGCCTGCCCCGCTGGAATATCTGCGGCGGGAACCTGATCCTGAACAGTAGGTAGATCCACGGGTACTGCCCCGGCTCCTACGCGGGCTGCACCCCTCCCTCTGCCACGTCCTCGACCTCTCGCTGGTCTAGCTGGTGTCTGGTCACCCTGATCGGTAGCGCGATTCCTCACCATCTGTGAGAGAAGGAAAACAACAAAAGTTTAGTTTCAGGAATCAACAGATTCGCACGATAGAATTCAAGAATGTTAGATTTTCCAAAGGGTTCTACAACCTCTCGAAGATAAGTACAGACGTCTCCGTACCGATCCGTAAGACTTTACTAAACCTGCTCATGATCGATGAGTCCTATGTAATCTAGGGCTCTAACACCAACTTGTCACGACTCCAAATCCTAAGCCGGACGTGATGGCGCCTATCATGAAACTAGGCTAGCCAACAAGCACATATTGACATAATATTTTCATAATTTCCAAAATTTGTTTCCAATATTTCATAAGCATTTTAAATTTCCAAAGTTTAAGCAAAACCAAACGAGATAAATAGTCAAACTACTACCCCCAAAACCTGGAGTTAACACGTCATGAGCATCTACAAGTAGCACAAAATAACTCTAATTTCATATTACATCGAGTCTCATAATGAGGAACTAAATAAAAAACAAGAAAAAGGGAAAAGAGAAAGTTGTGGACGCTGAACAACTACCTTGAAATCCCAACTCCGATTCAACAAGAAGGAAGGAAACTAGCGTTCGGTACCAGCACATGTATTTGCACACAGGGGTGCATGGAGTAATGTGAGTACGCCAACTCAGCAGTAATGAAAGTAAATAATGTCTAAGGCAACGAAACACGTAAAAGCAATCATAAAATACACAAAGAATGAACTCCTTTCAGAAAAACACAAATACGATGCCTTACAACATTTCAAAATCAACCTCAGTAAAATATCATTTGAAATGTGACTTCTCACAAATTCCATATAAATCAAGGTAATTTAATATAGAAATGATAGAAATCATAGATAGCCTCTCGGGAAAAAGCATAATTCATAAATCACCCCTCGGGCATAACATCCCTCAGAATCAGTCACTCAACATGCCTCACCATCACTCTGTATCAGCGCCTCGGGCAACCTCACAGTAACTCATGCCTCCCAATCACTCGGCACTCGCACTTAGTAGGTACCTGCTCTCACTAGGGGTGTGTAAAGACTCCGGAGAGGCTCCTACATCCCAAACGCTAATATCAAGCCATCTCGTGGCATAATCACTCAGGCTCTCGGCCTTTCACATATCATAAACAATGTAACATGCTGCAGCATGTAGCCCGATCCCATAGCATCCTTACAACATAGGCCCTCAGCCACACTCAGTCTGAAATCTCTCAAAAAGCCACTCGGGATATCAGTAAAACGAGGTACACGACCCAAAACAGTATTTACATCACAAAATAGTGTAAACAAGTTTGAGTTTCGAAAACAGTTAAACATGGAATGAATGAGTGTAAATCATAATCAATATAGTGAGTAATATCAGAAAGTAGCCCCCAAGGGGTCTAAACAGGTCGGCACAAGGCCCCAAACATGGCTTATAGCGCAAATTTAAAAATAGTCTGAAAACACGATTTAACACATGATTTAAAAGTAAATACGCAACTCAATAATTGTCACGGAAAGGACCAAGTCCAAATCCCCAATCAGTGCATGTCACACGCTCGTCATCCAGCATGTGCGTCATACCAAAATAGTGAGAAAATACTGAGTCCGGGGTTTCATACCATCAGGACAAGATTTAAAGTCATTACTTACCTCAAACCAGCCCGAAAACTATTCCGCGATACTCTTTCCCCTCGAATCAGCTCCCAAATGCTCCGAGTCTATCAAAATCAGATTAATGATATCAAAATATTCTAGGGAGACGAAATCCATTCGAAAACTCTCAAAATTAGGCACAAATTCTGAAATTGGTCAAATCCGATCCCCGGGCACACGTCTCGGAATTTGATTAGAATCACAAAACCGGAATCCTTATCCTCGCACGATTCTATACATGCCATGAACATCAAAATCGGACAACAATTTCCCCTTCAATTACTCAATTAAAGTCTCCAATTTCCCATGCCCTAACTTCCCCAATTTTGGGTTTAAATCCCACAAATTTCAGGTTTAATCACTTATAAATCAACATAGAATCGAGTTATAAAGTCAAGAATCTTACCTCCAAGCATTTACCCTTTGATTCCCTCTTTAATCCCTCTCAAAAGCTTCAAAAATTGCCCAATAATGGTGAAAAATGGCTAAAGGCCGCGGATATGGCCTTTTAAATACACTGCCCAGCACCTATATTTGTCCTCAGTGCATTCGCGTCACCAGGAACACATTCACGAAGCTCAAAAAATTTCCCCTCAACATGATCGCGTCCTCCCCAGCGCCTTCTCATAGAGTAACTAAACAGCCCACCCCCACGCGTCTCACTCCCTTATGTGATCGCATAGCACACAGACGCGATCACATAGCACACATACCATTACCCTATGCGATCATCATTTCCAAAATTCGGTCGCATAGACCAAAAATCCTGCGGCCTCAGAACAAGCCTATGTGATCGCATACATACCCTTGCGATCGCATAGAAGAAAACCAGACCTGAACACCAGCAAAAATCTGAAACTTTCCAACATCCAAACTTGGTCCGTTAACCACCGGAAACACACCCGAGGCCCTCGGGACCTCAACCAAATGTGCCAACACAACCCATAACACCATTTAAACTTATTCGAGCCTTCGAAACACCCAAAACAATGTTAAAACACCAAGATCACATCGGATTCAAGCCTATGAACTTTGAGATTTCTAAATTTCGCTAATGATGCCGAAACCACCCAAAACACGTCCGATTGATCTGACATTTTGCACACACATCCAAAATGACACCACGAGCCTGCTCTCACTCCCAAAATTCCATTCCGACCCCGATAGCCTATTTTCCACTGCCGACAGGAACTCGCAAAAACTCAATTTCGCCAATTCAAGCCTAATTCTACTCCGGACATCAAAACCACATTCCGAACACACTCCTAAGTCCCAAATCACCTAATGAAGCTATCCGAGCCATAAAATCTACATTCCGAGGTCACTTACCAATAATCAACTCCCAATTGACTTTTTTAACTATTAAGTCAATTTAAGAGACTAAGTGTCTCAGTTCTCACCACGGCCACTCTGAACCCGAACCAACAGACTCTAGGTCTTAATTAGGTTAACTAGCATATAGCAAAGCTGAAATAGGGGAAACATGGATAATCTCACGGAACGACCGGCCGAGTCGTTACACCACGTTGTGGCATTAATTCATTTCAAGTAATTGATGGTAATTTGCGTCGTGTCGTGACGTTAAATCAGGTGCTTCTTGGGATGCAACCCATGTTTCTTTTCATTTTTCATTTTCTTCCTTTTTAGATAGGTTTTATATTGAGCTAACTGGTTTTGAAGTGATTTGCAGGAATGAGTGTGCATTGCAGCATCTGTGATTGCAACATCAAAGAAGATTCTGCAGCCGCACAATTCTTTGTGTGGCCGCACAGCTGGTGACCCAAATATGTGAACTCTCTGAAGTTTTGAGCTGCAGAAAATAGGCCAATCTGCGGACGCACATAAAAATATGCGGACCGCACAAATTTCTGTTGCCTCACTTACTTTTGTGAGGTCCGCAGAATCTCAGCACAAGTACAGGTAAAGAGTGCGGACTGCACTCAAATATTGTGCGGCCTCACTCAGCTCTCTTTTTTACCGACTTGATCAACCTATAAATAGGGCCTTTGAGCACTATTCACAACTTTACACACTCTAAGCTCTTGAACCCTAAGCAAACACTGTGCATCACAAAAACAATTCACCCTCCATAATCAATTCATCAAGTCTAGATTCTCACATGCATTCCTTCATCACTGGTATGTTCAATCCATGTTATATTTTTGTCCATTTTTCTTAATTTTTGTTTTTGATTAATTTAGTTATTTTTAGGCCTAAAAATGTCAAATGTTCTTCATATCTTCTCAAAATCATGTGGGTAGTTTTATATATATTCATTGGGGACTGGGGGGACCGTTGATCATGTTTATTTGCAAATACCATGTCTAATTTGTGAAAAAGTTGCAAGAACCCTAAAGTCACTGCCATATGTTTTCAAATTGTGTTGCCGCATATAAAATTGTGCGGTCCGCAGATCTATAAATTAGGGCAAACATGTGCTTGAAAAGTGCGGACCGCACAGAAAATTGTGCGGTCCGCAGAAAAAATTATGCGGCCATAGAAAAACGTGTGCGACTAGCCTTTGGAACTTCAGAGAACCAGTGTCTCAGCTTGGAATTGTGCGTCCACACTCAAAATTGTGCGGTACGCACTTCAGGATGTGCAACCGCACTTCAAAATTGTGCGGTCCACACATTATAGTCTACGGCCACACTAAAAAATGTGCGGTCCGCACTGTCTCTTCTGAATACTGTTGTCATGCAAATGTTTAAACTGTTTTGAACTCCAACTAACTTATGTGCCTAGTATTACAGACAATGGTTCGTTCAAGAGGTAGAGGCGATACATATAAAGGGAGAGGTGAGCCCTCCCGAGGAAGAGGAAAGGGCACTCACCCACTAGGAGTGCAATCTAAAGCACTCGCCAAAAAGCCGACCACTGAGAGAGGTAGGGCCACAGATCCCTCTGAATCTAGTTCATATTCCCTATATAGGGAAGTCTCCGAGGTTCAGTCAATGGAGGTCCAGCTTGAGGCCCAGTCCCAACCACCACAACCCACTGGGAGATATCAATTGCGCACTGAACCCTCCACTACAAGTTCTTCTGAGGGTTCTGATGCTGGTAGCCAGGGTTTAGAGCCCTCCTATACACCTACTCCTCCGGAAACAGTGGCAATAGATGATGATGATGATGTCCCAGATGACAGTAGAGGAGGTGACACTCGAGTGGGTGGCCTAGAGAGGTCGAAGAAGAAGGAAGCATGGGAGGATCAGTTTGTTAGTTTGACGGACTTCACAACGTTCAGAGAGTGGTGGCCCTAGAGATCGCTCACACTTGAGCGACAGTTCTTAATTAAGGATTTGGATATTCACAATCCAAATGTCCTTAGACAGTTTCGGGAGCGTAAGGGGTGGAAGTGGTTCACCCAAAGTGTTAGAGATGCAAATGAGCACCTGGTACGAGAGTTCTATGCCAATGTAGCTCACATCAAGAAGAGTACCAAAATAAAAAAAGTGCGAAATTTGAAAGTCTGATTCGACCCCAGCACTCTGAACACCTACCTAGGCTTTGAGGAGGTAGAGGCAGTCTAGTTCCTGGAAAAGATGGCTATGGGTGATGCAACTCGCCCTTGGCTAGTTGAGATTTTGGCTGCTCGAGGACCATCACCACTGTGGATCACAGTAGGGGTTCCTATCCTCAGGGCCACCCTAAATTTTGAAGCTAAAGGGTGGCAGACCTTTCCGTACAGCCGTATTGATCCAAGTTTGAATGAGAACAATCTCCCACTTCCCCGAGCAATTCTGGTGGCTTCTATTATGGCCGGGTACCCAATCAATGTGGATGTCATCATGTCAACCAACATGACATTAGCTGTCCGAAAAGGTAAAAGCTTCTACCCATATCCCAACACCCTCATAGAATATTTCACTGATGCAAAAGTGGAGCCAAGGCCATTTGACACAAAGGTAAGGGCCAAGAAGCCCTTCTCATGGTACCACCTGTAGGGTGCGGACAACCCAAATTTCAAGGGTAAGGCCACTACCACCATTGGTCAGTTTGACGAGCCATCGGTGGTGGGTGCAGAGTCAGCTGTTGAGCCATCTACAACTCCCATGCCTTCCACAGTAGTCGGGCCTTCCACCAAGACAACCGACATGCCTCCACCTTCATCTTCTAGGCCATCAGCTTCAGTACCAGTGCCACCCTCATCCACTTATCCACTCACTGTGCTGCGAGTCTCCCAGACTTTGGCGAGTCTCAAAAACTGGATGCAGACAACCACTTCTACGTTGTCTAACATATTCAGTACTGTTGCAGCACAATCCTCTACTCCAGCAGCACAACAGATCCCTCTATCAGTGGAGAAAATATTGAAGAAGATTCTGGAGAACCAAAAGTCTATTATGGATACACTGCTGGCTCATGGGGGAGCTATTGAGGAGTTGGGCAAGAAGGTGAAGAAGATGAGGAAATCCTAGGCTTCAAAGAAATCAGTGTAGAGATTGATGAAGGACGTGACGAAGATAGCAGCAGCAATGATTTTCCATTTGACCTACTGATGGAGACAGATCCATCAGTACCAGCAGACCCATCAGCACCATCAGCAGAGGCACCAGCTGGCCAGTCTGACGAGCCAGATCTTACTGCCCACACTACTAAGGATATGCTTCAGATGCTCACCAACCTTGTTGTTCCCCAGCCAGATGATGATGAGATGCAGTTGGCGGAACCCGAGGGTGGTGATGCTGCCAGTCACCCTTGTTAGCCGCAAGGTTTCACTTATTATTTTGATGATACCAAACCAACATAAGTTTTAATCAAAGAATATTTAGTTGTGTGAATTTATTTTTGACAGGTTAAATGGAGAAGGATTTGATTGGATTATTAATTCAAGTACATAAATCAAGAGGTAAGAATTAAGGGCAAAAAGAGATTTTCATCACGCCAAAGAAGGAAACTTAGGCACTGAAGGAAGACAATTTCATACAAGGAAGATTTTAACTTACAATAATCAAGGAAAATATTGAAGAGGTCCAATGTTATTTTTTACTCAAGAAAGGAGACAAAGATATATTTAGATCTATTTAAAAAGGAAATTATATTCATAGTTGTGGAAATAATAAATGGTCATTGAGATATTCATATTGGAGACAAAAGTCAAAATCCGTGGACAAAGTTAGAGGATCTTGAAATTCTATTGGGATTGCTTAAATAAGAGATCATATCTGTACAACTTCCATAAGAAGAGGAGTTCAAAGAAGTTAGTTATTCTAAAAGGAAAGACAACAAGAGTTATGGAAATATGAGATGTTCAAGAATATATTTTGGGTGCTCAAATAGAAAATATACACTTATAGAGTTCAGGGCTATCAAAGGAATATTTTTGTTCCAAGAAGATTATTTACTAACTGAGGGAATTTATTTGAAGGCCATGAAGATTCTTACACAAGCCTATTAAAGGAAGGGTCAATTCAAGATCTCACAACAAAGGAAAAAGAAGATCCAGACAAAGAGGTTATCAAGGCAACAAATAAAAGAAGATCCATATTTAGCAGGGAAGAGAACCTGTTGTGAATCAAAATAGGAATACTAATTACTTACTATCTCCAAACGTGAGTACATGGAGAACTATTAAGAATATTAAAGTATAGCTTTGGATAAAGAATCAAGGAGGTTCAGTTATGGCAAGATATATTTTAGACTCCATCAATACGGTTCCCATGTTATTCAAATCTTTTGGGATACATTGAACTCAATACTTAAATTGATTGAATAATTTCAAGAACGAAGATATTCATCCATTCACTAAAGCAAAAAGGATCTTGCTGATAAAGCAACTTAAAGGAATATTCAAAGTGATCCATATTTTCTATTAGCAACAGAAAAAATTGAAGGCACTATAAATAGGAGCATCTCGGGAAGAAGAAATATACCAGCTTCACAGACAACTTTCCTACTCTTTCTATATCTTAGTCAAGCACTATATTCTTAAGTTTACATGTGCCATAAGAGATAGAGAGAAAAGGAAAAATACTGAGAGGTTGTGTCATTGTTCATTTCTTTGGTGAGCGAGTAAAAAAACAAAATGGTCGTTGTAGGTGAGCGAGTGAAAACCAACCCTTGTTCTTTGTTGGTGAGCGAGTGAAAACCAACCTGTAAACATTGTTGGTGAACGTTGAAAATCACATAAGTTGTACTCAACTCACATTACAAAGAGATCAAGAGATAACATCCTTGCAACCCAAGAAGACTGGAGTAGGATACCACATGGTTCCGAACCAGTATAAAAATTCCTGGTGTCATTTACTTTATCGCTCTCATATTATATTTTGTTCCTTTACTGTTCTTTTTGATTTACACTTGTTTAAATCGAAAGGACTAACAATTCTGTGCAGGCTGTCTCCGTATCAGTCTACTAAGCATGTACCATAGTCGACCAATTTTTTAACAGGTGTAATATTCACCCCTCCCCTCTTGTACTTTTAACTCTGAGGCCACATAGGGAGTTTTCTTTGCTATCTACCCTCCTTTATTTTTATTTTTCTAAGCATTGAGGACAATGCTTGTTCCTATTCGGGGGGTGGTCTATTTTGATTGCATTTGATGACATTTGATGACATTGGCCTATAATAACTTTAATACTCTTTCTTTTATCTTTATTTTCTCTTTTATTATGTATATATTCATCCCTCTTGTATATATTCTAGTCCCCTTGGTTTGTATATGCATTTGCATTACTTTCAGTAGTTTATTTCGTAGCTTTTTCATTTTGTTTTTTTAATAGTATAGCTTCTTATTTACTTTAATAGCTTCTTTTTATGTTTAAGTGAACAATAAGCCTTTGGGTTTCTTAATGCCACGGTTCTTTCCAAAGGTGGGTTTTGTGTGAATCGGGTGGCTCTTCTCAACGATGGATGGCGTGACAACCTTCTTAAGGGACCGATTCCATTTTTGATGTTTAGGTAGAAACAAGTAGTATTAAGGAATAAATAAGGGTCAATCATGATTCACTTGGTACCAACACACTTAACTACGTGCTTATGATTAAAAATAAATTTTTAGAAAGAAATGGCTCTAGTTAGTGACCTTGTGACTCTTGTATTGACTTAGGCAATCATCGGGTGGTTAACCATTAGCGATTTTCAATCTTGAATGTGATTGTTATGGGACCTCGACTTTATTCTCTTTAACAATCCGGTTGTGTGAGAGGTGAGGTATTTTGTTACAAGTCCAAGTACCCGTGCAAATGGTCTAGAACTTGCCCGGAATGTGTTTCTAGGCAAAATTCTAAGTTAGCTTGGCTTGAGAAATGATTGTAGGCTTTTCTTGACCCGTTTTGAAACCTTCCATGGCCCACCAATGATATCATCCTTAGTCAACCATTTTGAGCTTAAAGCCTTTTTTATTCGATAACCAGTTACAAGCCTTTACCCATTTTATAGTGACTCTCTCTTGGCACCCGAGCTTTCTTTAGTATTCATGAGAAACAAATGGCAAAAACATAAGTTTGGGAGAGAGACGAGGAGTTTAAAGATTGTATCAAGGCACGAAAAGAGAAGAAATGAAGAAGAGGGAAGGCAAAGAAAAAGAAAGGAAGAACAAAAGAAAAATACAAAAAGAAGTGAATAATGTGAAATGGTTGAAAAGATTCAAAAGAAAGAAAAAGTTCAAAGCATGGAGGAAACAAAGAAGGAAAGTATGAATAGCATGACCAAGAAAGAGTGATATCAAGTCTCTCTAGTCCCCCCTAAGGAAAAGAAAATGACTCAAAGAGTCGGCAAAGCATGAGCCAAAAAGAGAAAATGGGGTGCTTAAGAAAAGATGAACCCGTTTTGTTCTAACATTTCTTACCTTAGTCCAAAAGGCTTCATTACATGCCGAAAAATCCCTACATGATTTCAAGCCGAGTAAGCTTACATTAGTGGTGATCCACATAAGGGGCAAGCATATGGTACTTAGAGCCGGGCTTGTGACATTCTTTTGAGAGTGATGAGCGAATCTTCCTCAAGTCACTGAATTGAGTGCTTCATTCGTGAGTGAGCTGAGCTTCCGGAGAGTATAGGAAGAGGAGTTTGGAATCCACAGTGACCTACATGAAAGTGCGAACTTCCTTGATGAACAAAGTCAACTCTTGATGCTTAAGCGTCACATTAGATCTATTTGTGTTGTAACATTCAAATCATAGGCTTATTAATGATTCATGAGTGTGTGGGTAATTGTTTGTCCCAATTGATGTGTGTTTGATTCAACTTAGGCCAACTGAAATAGCCATTTTTTAGTGGAGGTGGGAATTGCCTTAATTGCTTGAGGACAAGCAAAAGCTTAAGTTTGGGGGAGTTGATAAGTAAGGATTTTGACTGCTTATTTTCTCTCTTTTACTTACGTTTTAGCTAAAAAATGCTTAAAAGTATTCCCTAGAACTAATGAAATGTGCTTTCTTGCAAGAATATTGGCAAACAAGCCAAAAAATAAAAATCAACTCAAGAAGGAGTAAAATTTGACAAGGACCAAAATAAGGAAAAAAAGGACCAGAGTGCGAACCGCACAATACTGTGTGCGACCGCAGACTCTGAATAGCCACCGACAAAATCCCTTCACAAAGTGCGGACCGCACAATTATTGTGCGGCGGCAGAAGACAAGAATTAGAGAGATGTGTTTTGGGGGACTGAAGAAGTGCGACCGCACTATTATTGTGCTGCCACAAAATGCTAAAAGTGAGGACGCACTCATAAATATGCGGACCGCAAAAATTTCCCATGTCAACCCAGAGATCAAGAGTGCGGCCGCACTCTAAATGTGTAATCTGCACAATCAGAGGAAGTGCGACCGCACCCCAAATTTATGCGGCCGCAGAAAGCCACCTTGTCAAGTCAGCCTCACAGTGCGGACCGCACATAGAATTGTGCGGTCGCACAACCTCCGCAGGGGAAATTTTGTCCGATAATTTTAGCTGGGTATAAATAGATCTTTTTGTCATTTTTAGGTTAAGCTGGAGTATCTGAGAACATAGAGCTGTTTCTTTTACTGTTTTGGGTAACTTTGTAATAGAGTATCATTTTAACATTACATTTTCTTTTCTTAATCATTTATTATAAGTTTAATCTTAGTTTCTTCTTTAATTTCTTCATTTTTGCCTATGAGTAGCTAAACCTTTAGTTAGGGTTGTGACCCAACCCTAGTATGGGTACCTAATGGGTGATTTTTTTAGGGCTTATTTATGATTGAATATATGATATTTAGCCTAATTCTTGCTTGAATTTAAGAATTGATGGTTGGAAACATTGATTCATGCCTACTTGACTTAGTTTCTACTTGAGAAAGAGAGACTAAGTCTTGGAAAACTTGGCTAACAAAAAATTCGGGTGAACTCAAGAAATTGATAGCCCCAATTAAAGGGTCGAATCTAGAGAGAGTAAGACCCGACTTGAGCATTGATCACTTGTTTTGTGAAATATCCATTTGGACTTTAGAAAGCCAAATTGGGAAAAATCACTCAAACTACCGAGAGGTATAGAGTGAGTAATCGTGTGTGATTTCTATATTATATTCCGACCAACCAAACATGCCCTAAAGCCCTCAATCTGTTAAGTTACCAACTAGGCGAAAGTCGCAGCCCTAGATCTTTCATAACTTGAAAAACAACAAAACCAAAAACATTGTCTCTTAGCTTTATAATTTCAAGCATTAGCATAAAAGTTAGAAGTAGAAACAACAATTGAATATGTGGAAGTGCAATCTTTGTCACGTCATTCACTAGACTAAGTATATACCTAATCCCATATAAAGCTCTCTGTGTAATCGACCTTGACTCGCGTTGGGTATTTATAATTGCATCGACCGCCTCACAATCCTAAGTAGTGGTGTGATTTTGGGCGACATCAACTTCCAAGTTAGATGTTTTGGCTTCTGCTATAGATGTTGCACCCTTAGATACTCTTTCACCTACTAGTGAGAAGTCACCAGTGGACAAAGTCACGGTAGAAGTGCATACAGGTGATCTGAGAAATGAGGTAGATACAACGGTTGTGGAGCTTGTGGTTGAAGGGGAAGGACGTAAAGAACCAATGCAAAATGAGGCTTCTGATGGCCTTGATTTCAGTTGGGCTGAGGATGAGGAAGATGATGAAGGTGAAAAAGAAGAAGTTGTGACTATGCATAAGGAACATGATGCTCAAAACATAGCCAATGAAGAAGAAAAGAAGGAGAATGGGAGTAACTGAAAATGAGAAGGAGAGTGATACAGAGATTAAGACATGTGAACAGGCTAATAATTATGCAGAGGAAGAAAATCAAAGTGAAGAAGAGGAGGTTTCTGAAAGTGAGGGTGAGGATCAAGAAAAGGTAAGTGAGAGTGAATGAGGTGATGACGAGAGTGAGGAAGAAAAGGGGAATGTGAGTGAGGAATATGAAGGTTCCATGACAATTGGAAAGACTGTCATAGCCCCTTTAAAAGAAATTGGTGAAGAGACGAAGGCTCAAGAACCTAGGTCATTGTTAACTCCTTTCACTAGAGATGAAGAAGTTAGCAGTGATGAAGATGATATGCCACTATCTGAGGGGGAAGATAAGGTTAGAATGTTGGTAGGTTGTGACATACTTGTTGTGATCATTTGGTTCTTTGATGTGATTTCCTGGTTCTGTTTACAAAGTTTGTCATCATCCCCAGCAGAGTGGCCAGAGTTGTCACACTTGATACCATTTGTATTTGTGGCTCAGTCAGCCTTATCTCAAAAAAGAGATTTCTTTTCTTGAATAACTTTTCTGATATCTTGGATGGCTTTTGCTTTTGGAGCAATTTATCCGTCAAAGAGAATCATAATCGGTAAATGCCTTTTGCACGATGTGCAACTTCATAACCCTTGTTTGGTACTACAAAGGAATCCCTGATTAACCTTGAGGTTATCTTTGCTTGCTTTAGCCAAGTAGGCTGACAAGAGTCTCTGGGGGAAAGCCTTTGAATGAATCTTCAATGCATGTTGACTGTAAAAACTGAGTGTGCTGGCCAAATTTACTTTGTGCAACTGAAAAGCTGGTTGCATATTTTGAAATCTTTTTTTGCTTATTTTGACACGGACTGACTCAGAGTGAAGGATCACAATGATGCAAAGAAATAATATTAATAAGAAATGCCCCTGTCGGGAAGAACAGAAGGAAGAGTTTTTGTTTTCGCGATAACTAGCCTTAATGATCATGACATCATTTTGGACTTAATGGCAGATCTATCAAACTAATCCAATCTTCCTTTATACCATTCTTATGACCTTTGAAGTCGGGCTTGTTCATGCCAATCATTTGCATCAGCTTCACGACTCACTTTCGACTAGCGGTGCCCCGAGGGATTTTTACCAACAAGTCTCTCTCATTTATTCATCTCTACTTATCGTCGTCTTATAGTGCTTGTGAGGGTTTTCACTAGTAAGACTCTCATTTTTCTTTATCTTTTTTCTTTTTTTCTTTTTTTTCTTTTTTGAGTGAGAACCACGATCATGTCCTTCATAAACCATTGCTCATTGTGGATTTCCCTTGGCATTCCCAAAACTTATCAGGAGGTCTTATTTGGAAGGCTTTTGGATCTGGTTAGAAAGAAAGGACGGCATGAAGGCTCAAAGTATACTCAATATGATGGGATTATAGACTTACAACTCTTGGAATCGACGTGAAATAAAATCTTTGCCCCAGTTTCAGATACTGGGGAATGTTTTGGATTTTTTTTTTATTTCTTATTTGGTTGGACCGAACCGTGTAAGGCTGCATATGTATCCTTTTTTAAAGGAATCAGGTCTAACGTAGTTCAAACGTCTGACCTAACTATATATTTTTTTATCTTTCTTCTAGTTCTTTTTTTTTCTTTTTCTTCTTTTTTTCAAAACAAGTTGCCCCAGCTTCTATTTTGGGGGTATGGACCTTCTACTGTTCTTTTCTTCTTCTTTTTTTTGGTTAAACTTTCTAAGAGTTTCGCCGGTTCATACTCTTGGGGCATGGACTTTTATTTTATTTTTTTTCTTATTTAATTTTTCTGGACTTTTGACTCTAAGCTTGATTCCAAAAGAGGGTGGTCAAAGCAAATGACACGGACTCAAAAAGGGTAGCGAATGATATAAATGTTTAGATAGCAGAAAAAGGGCCTCCTAGCCTTGAGAATGCCAGTCATGTTAGCCCTTCATAATCACAACATTGATGAACATGTTGCTTTCTGTGTCTCTTTCAGTGTACAGCTGTATGAGCAATACTTTCCTCGCAATTAATGACCCTTGTCAATTTGGGTGACTTTCTCTTGTATTTTGTCTCGATGTACAAGATGCATTTTGCCACTAACTGATCCTTTTCAAGTTGTCTGGACCTTCTTTGAAAAATATTTTCTATCTCTTAGTGCATCCTTAAGCCCGATCTTCTTAATGATTCAAAATGTACCGATCCTTAACTTCCATGAGCACGACTGCTTTGGTTCCATGTAAACTTGGTTCACGCTTATTTTTCAAATGTTTCATGTCTCGATTCATCTTTAAAAGTGTCTCTTTCTCACTTATCCAATTCAAGACTAAATCAGTTTTCTAAGATCTGGCCAAAAATTTCGCACGCATGTCATGTCACTAGAACTAGCGTGAAAAGAACTGTGCACAAAATGGATACAAAATGACTGGCTACTTTTTATTGAATAAAGGATAGAAGGGGAAAAAGAAAAGACGACAGCTACCATGACTCCTCCCCGTGTAAAAGAGGAGTGACTTTCCAGTTGCTAAAGAACATCTAAGCCTTAATTTGCACATCAGCAGTACGACGTCATTCAATCCTTTTTATTGTTTTTTATTCAACACTCAAATTTTAACTTTTTGACCGAACTGTTCCCAATATTGGCTGTCGGATTTCAGGACTGACGACATGGGAAATCTCAAATCTGGTAGAGTCAACCCCACATTTGTCTCAATTTTTTTTATTTTTCATCGCTAACTTGCCTTTCGGGACCTTGGATCAACAACAATGGTGCTTGTTCCATTGGTTGAGAAGATGCTTTTATTTCCGACGGATCTTGGATTGTTTTTGTGACTCGACATTGCAAACCAATAAACCGACCACCTTTGACTAGCTTTCAAAACAACAAGCATGTTATAATAAACACTCTTTTTTTCTCGTTTTTTTTCTTTTCATTCTTTCTTTTCTCTTTTTTTTTCGTTTTTCTTTTTTTAAACCATTAGATCTAACTTGATGTGGGTTGCCTACATATCATGTGAAAATATGAATCAGATCTTGCGTAGTTCGGGAAGATCAGGAATAAAGTAAATAAACTGATTCATTTATCTTTTTGGATTTTGAAAATTTTTTTTGTTTTTTAATTTTCGAGAGAAAGACTTATAAAGAAAAAAGAAAATATTTTTTTATTTCAATTTTTTTTAGAATTTCGAGAGACTTTTCTAAAGTATGAAGCAAATGGAAATATTTTTGGATTTTTGAAAATTAGGTACTCAAAGAGAGACTTTTCTAATGTATGAAGTAAATGAAAATATTTTTGGATTTTTGACAACTAGGGACTCAAAAAGAGACTTTTCTAAAGTATAAAATAAATGAAAATATTTTTGAATTTTTGAAAATTGGGGATTCAAAGAGAGACTTTTCTAAAGTATGAAGTAAAGGAAAATATTTTTGAATTTTTGAAAATTGGGGACTCAAAGAGAGACTTTTCTAAAGTATGAAGTCAAGGAAAATATTTTTGGATTTTTAAAAATTGGGGACTCAAAGAGAGGCTTTTCTAAAGTATGAAGTAAAGGAAAATATTTTGAATTTTGAAAATTGGGGGCCGGAACCGATGAGCTTTGCCTACGTATCTCACATCCGGTGAGAATCAGACCCGCGTAGTTCTGCCAGTTTTGACGGAACAGAGGAAACATGACTTTTGAAAATATTGGCTTATTTTCTCTCTTTTTTTTTCAAAATTTAGACAAAGTTTCAGAATTATTCAAATACCTACCTCCCACTCTTGATTTTTCTTTTTGATTTTTTTTTTTTCATTTCCTTTTCCTTTTTTCTCATTTTTTCTTTTTCTTTCCCTATTCTAGAAGCCAGTCAACATGCAATCCGAAACAAACAGATACGCAAGTAGCACGTAAGATGCATTAGGATGGTCTTTTAAATTGGGTACACATGTCCTAGACGGACCGAACCACTGTGTTGAGTCCCCAAAGTCAAATGCACATGATGCAAACAAGCGTTCCTACTAAGGATCCGGCATGAGGCTATGTTATTCTAATTTTAAATCTTGGGTGTATTGTTCTAGACCTGGCTTACCCGAGCGGACAACTCGAGCGGGGGGAGGGAGGAGGGGGGCAACGTACCGGTAACCAAAAGTCCATCCGACTTTGTAACTGATCCCATCCTCATTCTAAATTAGGGTATGACACTAACAGAAAAAAAGTCACGCCAGCGTGCACTTCCCAGAAGGTTTAGAAGACTCAGAGAGAAGAAGGGTTTCGCACAGTTTATATTCAATCCAAACAATATCAAAGCGGTAAAAAACGGCATTTAGCACATTAGGCTTAAACACACAAAAAAATCAGATAATAAACAAAAGCCAATTATAACAATAATTCTAAGCTCGAATTCTGAACCCTAAACTAGAGATTTTGGGTTCGTTCCCCGGCAGAGTCGCCAGAGCTATCACACATCCTTTTTTCCGCCAATGGGATATGAGAGTTTTTCCAATAAAATTGACATTAATCGAAACTGGATTATTTATTTATTTTCAGATTCGCCACTTGGGATAATTATATTGTTTCCCAAGCCACCGGTTTAAAATACCGAATCGAGGAAGTTTGACTCTGTTTTATAGTCCGCGAAACACAGAAATCCGGGTAAGGAATTCCGTTAACCCGGAAAGAGGTGTTAGGCATTCTCGGGTTCCGTGATTTTAGCACGGTCGCTTAATTATTATTAAGTAGCATAATTATCTGATTTAATACATGTTTTGAACCTATTGCATTTTAGCCTTTTTACTTTTTAGCCGCTTTTAAATATTTTAAACAATTATGGAGTTTATTTAAACAAGTCGCGGTGTCGTGTGCTTGTTATTTTGTACACGTCGCAAATCATGACACAAAATCGTACCCACGATTTTACAACATGTTTATTTTAATTAGTTGAAATTAGGGGTCGAGTCACGCCAGCGTGCACTTTTGGAGTTACGTATCCATGACTATGCCACAGTAACCGTAGCCATAGTCACGATTTTTATTATTTATTAATCGCTCCTAAAGCAAAATGCAATGCTCGTAAGTTGATTTCCTAGTTTGATATTTAATTTTAAGAGGTCCGTGATTTATGGAAATTGTTTGAACGAGTCGTGATATCGCGCACTCATTTGTTTTTGTGCACATTGCAGATCACGCCACGGGAACCGTACCCGCGATCTACAACATACTTATTTTATTATTATCGCTCGAAGTTATGATCGGGTCACATGAAATGCACACCCAAATTTAGATTTATTTATCATGACCATACTACGGAAACTGTACCCATAGCCATGATGATTATTTAAATGTGCCTAAAGCAAACTACAATATTTATGCATATGGATATTTTCATGACACTATCACAGCAAATATTTTGGTATGAGAAATCAGCAAAAGCAATTGAACTGGTCTGATTGATCTTTTGGATAGGATCACTAGATACATTATGTCATTGGATTTACTGAGGAAACACCACAATTGAAATCATATTACATTGCAAGCCATTTGGTGAACACGTATTCACTGGGCTGGCAGGGCCTAACTTCAAAGTTCTGCACTCAAATTTGTTGTAACTGGTACATACGAAAACCAAACATTTCGCAGCAATTCAATTCCATAGCCTATATTTAGACTTTGAATTTATATATGAACCAGCAATTGAAAATTTCGAACTATGACTAAGTGCATAGAGATGTGCTAATTCTATAACCAAAAAAAATTTGATTCAACTGATTCCAAACCATTCTACAAACAAACCAGATTCATATAGTTTAATATCAATTTATAAACATACAAACCCAACCAAGAAAGTAGTCTTCAGATGCATAAGAACAATCAATTTTCGAGCTCGATAAAATCTATTCAACATATTCTGCCATAAATCAACAAATTAACTTTATAGATCAATGTAATTGCATGCTTTGGTGTGTACCTCAAATGCAAGATAAGACAGAAACAACGCCAAATAAAGTCCAAGCGAAGAAGAAGAACGCTCAGCAAATCAGCAGTACAACACCAAACAGTATCCTTTGAGGATCAAGGGTTGGGTGGCGGCGGTTTGGTGGTGTTAGGGTTTCTTTTTTTTTTTTTAGGTTCTTCTTTTAGGGTGGTGAAGAATGTGTGCGGCGGCGGAGATGGGGGTGGCTGGAGGTGCGCCGACAGTTATCCATTGAGGGTGTTCTAGGGGTTAATTTTTTTTTCCTAGAGTTTCCAAAAGGGGTATGGGCTTGGGAATTATGGACTTAAAATTGGACCAATCAAACTTAAAATTGTGATCTTCTCACATAAACAAGACAAAAAATTAGTTCACGTTTTTTTTTCTTATCCTCTTTTATTTTTGGAAAAATAAAATATCAATATTGTTTTGTATATATATATTTTTAATTTTATGAAAGGTAGATAAATTAAAAGTGACTAGATTAAATATCAATTAGCTAAATAAAAGAAAATATTTTTGTAATTTTCATTTTGTGATAAAATAAAGTAACCAACTCCTCAGGTTAAAGGATCAGCTCCTCATGATTGATAATTGTACGTATGAACAAGACAGTAACTTTATCTAAAAGTTACCCAGGACCGAGTTTGGTGGAAGATGGTTGCTATAAGTGATAAGGGTCTTGCTCAAGAAGATACGGATAAGTCAGCCCAAGACAAAAGTTCCAAAGCTTGTGGAATCCTTGGAATAGTAGGAGTCCTATCAAAGAGGAAGCCGACTATGAATAGGACTACTAGAAGATCTCAAGTTCAAGTTTAAATAGGATTGACTTTGGACTTCTGAACTATCTTTTTACACCTAAACTAAAGTGTCATAAATTATTTTTACTTGTGTTGAGTACTTACTTTGTATCTTTCAAGTCAGTCTAGTGAATGTGTTTTAGAAAATTGAGTTGTAATCAAACGTCATAAATATTTAGGGAGATTGAGGGAATATTTTGCCTTACAAGTTAGAGTAACTTGTGAATCAAATAGGAGTAGTAGGAGTACTGGAGAGTATTGAATTACAGTACATTTTGGCTCATTATTCTAGTGAAATTGGAGTTGAAAATCCTACGTGGTAGGTCGTGATTTTTGTACCTTTCGAGACGGATGATTTTCCACATAAAAATCATGTATTCATTGTATTGCTTATTTATTTTACGCTTAAGAAACACGATAAAGAACCAAGTTCTTTAGTAATCGATACAAACACTCAAATTAACCGGAGTATACCCTTAATTGGGCACAGACATGGCATTCCATTTGGAGAAAAATAAATTAGTCCAAAAATAGTTCTAGAAAGCCGTCCACTAAGATAACAAAGTATTTAAATTGTATAACAGAGTTCTTTTAAATCGTATAACAGAGTACGCTTAAAACTCATGCCGTCCAACAAGCAGGTGAAGACCATCTTCCATTTATGTACATATGCTACATTAATTATGCCCTTTCTTTTTGTCTTCGACTGATCGTAAAAGGAAAGGAGAATAATTGAGATAATATGTCTGACCTTTCACTGCTTAATTCACTGATTTGCAAAACACTTTCTGGTAGAATAGGAATTGAGATACTTAGAGATAACATTAACTTGAACTTGTATATTCAGTGGCAGAGACACCTTGAATCAAGCAGTGTCATCCGATATCGTTTCACATTACTTATTTTTGTATATTACATTAACAAAATTAATATATACACACGTGCATATATATGGAGGCCAATCCACAATCTATATTAAATGGGTTCAACTTTTAAGATTTTAATATTTAACTCATCGTATTGTCAAAATTATAGGTTCAAATCTATTGTTTATTGAGATTTTATTAGGTTTTTACATATAAATTCATACTTTGTGATGAAAATTATGAGTTCAAACTGAACCCCTGCATCCACCCTGCCAACATCAATAGGAAGTAATTAAAGCCTTCAATAGCCCATAGAGCCAGATCGGAACTTGTGTACAAGCTGAATTATAATAATAGGTCGACACAATTTACGAAAAGTTCTGATGATTAAATTACTTAGGAAGTATAATATTTACTCAAACTTGGTCTGGCTGGGTGGCGTGTTCGGTTTCTGTGACCTTGTTCAGGCTGGCCTTATATTCACCATAGAAATAAGAGGCGAAACCCCAAAGACACATAACTAAAGCCATCCACTTTTCTGCATTGAAGCTTTCAGGTAAGAACATCACAGCAAATATTTGCTGTACTGGAACTAGAAGAGAGTTAAATATCCCTGACAATAGAGCTGAGGAGCTGAAGATCAACCCAATATTTCCAATCAACATCATTTGCAGAGCTATTCCTGATAGTGCTAAGATCATATAGTACTTGTTCTGCCCCAGTCCAAATTCTTCAGCCTCTCTATGGATGGCCTGCATATTTTTTGAAAAAATATCGTAAAATGAAAAAGGAACTAGATAATTAAAGCTTTATACTTTTCACTCTAAGCCAAAAAAGTTTATGTCATTGTGACCCTACTCTTTTCCTTTCATGTTACTACATCTTTCCACTATTTATGGCACTCTTTCTTCTTTACTTTTGACGATCACCTCGTGTGATTATCTTTGAAAATAATTACATAAAGGATCTTTATAAAAGATTATGTTTCTCTCTGAACCTAGAAAGTTTACAAACTTTTTTCCTTTTATACATATTTAATTACCACTACATTGATAATATTCCCTCTCTTTCAAATGTGGTGCTGTTTGAATTGACAGAGTTTAAGAACTAAATAAAATTATTTGAAATTTGTGATCGAAATATATCACAATATTTGTATGGTTATAAAATTTTTGAAGCCTGTGTCTTTAAACATGACATAATATATTTGTATGATTATAAAAACTTGTTATTAAGAGTATGTGTAGGATAAAGTTAATTGTTTGCAAATTTAGAAGTGTGCCGTCCATTTCGGAATAAACTAAAAACTAAAGTGTGTCACGTATATGAAAAAGAGGGAGTACATATTATTTTGATATAGTTCTTACAACTTTTAAGGATTTTCTTTCATCGAACTATTCAACTTTTGAATATAATACTCTCTCCGTTCCAATTTATGTGAACCTGTTTGAGTGAGCACGAAGTTTAAGAAAAAATGAACACTGTTGGAATTTGTGGTCCTAAACAAGTCAAAAAGAGACCAGAGTATTTGTATGGTTATAAAAATTTCTAATTAAGGGTAGAATTGTAAGTTTAAGCTCAATTGTTACCAAATTTAGAAAGGAATCACTCTTTTTAAAACAGACCAAAAAGAAAATACGTTCTTATAAATTGAAATAGAGGGAGTATGATTTCTTCTGTATCAAACTAATTTATCATAGGATAAAAAATTTAACTTTTATATGATGATAGTGTAAGCTTTCTTAAGTAACTTGTTATAACATACTAAAGTACTACTCTGATAAAATGGAGGGAGTAGTACGTTATTATATCTACATGCCTACTGCAATTTTAGAGACAAATATAGCCTAAAAAGATATTATAATTAGGAGTAATAAAGTTAATTTTACCTGAAAATCTTTGTTGATAATCATGGCGACGACACAAAACAAAGTGGAGAACATAGAAATAAGAAACTGCATTTGCATGACAAGATCAAACGTAACAGCAACTCCAGCTTTGATATGGCTATACTCCATCCCTGCATTTAGAAAACCATGAAGAGCAGCACCAACAATTGTCATGAAAAACCCTAAAACGTATTGACGATTCGATTCTCCTTTAGGTCTATCTCCATTCATGTGCAGCCCTAATATAATGGATCCAAATGTCATCAAAACCACAGCATTTATGGAATAATGTGTGAACTTATGCTTCACTATAAAATACGCGAAAATCGCCGTGAAAGCCAGTGATGTTGAACCGAGGAGGGAGGAAATTGAAACGGGAAGATAAGACATGCCAAAAGTGTAGAGGTAGCTACAAACACCAAGAAGGAGACCTAATATAGAACTGGCTAATATTAATTTTGGTGTGAGTAAAACTCTATTAGTTTCTGTTTTGGACTTTCTTCTTTTTGCATAAGAAATGGCAATGGGCAAAATCAAGATTGGGAACCCTGCTGTAAGTAAAAAAGCTTGCAACCATTTTCTTTTTCCACCGTGCAAAAAATAAACCCTAACAAGCATAACACCTCCTATTTGGCCAACTGCCATAAAGATGCAGTTGATGACAATAAGCAGTGTTTTGATTGACATGAAATTCTTGAGTTTCCTAGGCTTACAGTTTTTTCCCTCTTGCTCTCTTTGTACGATATCCATTTCTTTCTGCACGCTATAGAGAGATTTCTGTAAAATCAAGATATTTATTCTAGTTAGTGCTGCTGGAAATGAGACTGCTCATTTGCTGAAATAATTGAACGGATAAGACAAAAGCGTAATCTAACTTTTATACGATATGATTATTGTCAAATGGAGAGGCTGATTGTTGCACAAGCCACTTATGTAAAGGAAGAAAAGTAGAACATCCTAGTAATAACCGACTAGAATATCGATCAAAGCATTGTTAATTAATTCTTGAATTTGATGAAATCTTAAAGTGTTAAAGTTAGATTTTATCTCTTTTATCAAAAAGTAAGGCCAATAATGCTTATTGCTGTGGTTACTTCTTCTATTTACGTCACTATTCTCTTTTTGTAATCTTAGATAATTTGGAAAAGTTTCAATTGTGAAAAAGTGGATTACGACAAGGATAACCACTACTCCTTGTTTTTCGTACATATGAAAAATGTACTCAATTATGATAAGTCGATGTTACGATCCGACAAGTTGTTTTGAGTTTTAACGCATTGTTCAGCGATTTGAGGCTTTGGGTAGTTTCACTTCATGTATTATGATTTGTACTCGTAATCGGAATTGAATTTCAGGAAGTTCAAAGTTGATTCGGATGGAAAATTCTCAATTCGGAAGCTTTAAGTTGGAAGAATTGATCAAGATTTGACTTTTGAGTAAACGACCTCGGAATCGGGATTTGAAGATTCCAATATATTCGTATGATGATTTCAGTCTTGGGCGTATCACTACAAGAAAGTATATAATTAGCAACAATTTTTTGCAACAACAATAATATTGTTGCAAAATAAAATAAATGGCAACAACGTAATTAGATTGTTGCTGTATCATAAAAATTTTAACCACAACGTTTTCTTTGTTACCAAATATTTTAGATTCTCGTTACTTTGTTTTAGGAGTAATATAATAAATATAAATATAAAAATAATTGGCAACAAAATATTAGTTGTTACTATTACACAAAAAAATTTCAACAACTCCTTTGAGTTGTGGCCTAAAATTTAGTAAATCTCTTTTAGTTTCCGCCAAAA
>ML323631.1:0-68640 GCA_005239505.1 Nicotiana paniculata
AGCAAGGGAGCGATCAGCCAATTGTAAAATCACTGTTGTTGGGTGTGGCTCACCCAACCCCAACTGCTTGGACACAGCTAGCGGCATCAAGTTAATGCTTGCCCCAAGATCGCACAAAACTCGCCCGACTGCATGCTTACCAATTGAGATTTGGATAGTAAAACTACCTAGATCTTTTAATTTCTAAGGTAGCTTGCTCTTAATTCTTGATCTAACTTCCTCAGTGAGAGCCATGGTTTCGAACTCAGTCAGCCTTCGTGTATTGGCCACAATGTCCTTGATGTATTTAGCATATTTGGGCACCTCCTGCAGAATGTCTACTAGTGGAATATTGATTTGTACCTGCTTCAAAAGGTCAAGAAACTTTTTGTATGCTGCATTATCTTTCACCTTTTGCAACCTTTGAGGGAATGGAGGGGGTGGCCTCGCAACAATTGGTGGGGGTTGCTCAGCCACCGCCTCCTTTGCTGGCTTATCTGATTCTTTCGGGTTGTCTGATGTTGATTCAATGGTGGCTGGTTTCTCATTAAAATTTACATGCTTTCTCTTTTTGGACTGGACTTCTTCCAATTGCTTCACATTCCTCAATGATATAGCATTAACAGATGCTTTAGGATTAGCTTCAGTTTCACTTGGAAGAGCCCTTGTTGGTCGGGTATTTTGAGAACTGGCGAGTTGCCTCACTTGACGTTCTAAATTTCTCATTGCTACAGTCTGGGCTTGGTGATCAGCCATTATTTTCTGATTGAAAGCAAGTTGGTCNGCCTGTAGTGATTCTGAGTGCTTTGATTTCCACCCCAAGAGAAGTTTGGGTGATTTCTCCAGTTGGGGTTATAAGTGTTTCCATATTGATTTGCTTGTCCCCTATTCGTGTTACCCACAAAGCAGACAGACTCTGGATTAATTGGGGATAAATCAATCGAACGACCCTCTCTCCAGGCTTCACAAAATACCTGAATTTGTTGCACTGGTTGAGATTGTTTCTTGTTAATGATCAGGTTCATCTGATTTACTTGGTTAGTCAAAGTGGAAATCTGAGCTGACAATGCTGAGACCACATCTAGTTCAAGAACCCCTGGTGACTGTTGAACCACATTTCTCCCCATCTCACCTTGCCAGTCTGGATTGATTTTGGAGAATTTATTAAGTAATGCAAATATTTGATCATAGTTCTTCTCCAACACCTGACCTCCGGCTGCTGCATCTACCATAATTTTTGTTTGCGGATGGAGCCCTTCAATGAAAGTGTGAACTAACACCTCATTTGTCTGATTGTGATGGGGGCAATCTCTGAGTAGCCCTTCGAACCTTTCCCATGCTGAATATAAAGGTTCACCCGCTTTCTGTTTAAAGGAGACTATCTAACTCCTGATCTTTGCAGTCTTTCCCGAAGGGAAGAACCTTGCCAGAAATATTCTCGCCAAATCGTTCCATGTTGTAATGGAATTAGCTGGTTCTGCCTTCAACCATCGCTTTGCTTCGCCCAATAGAGAGAATGGGAAAAGTGTGAGCCTCGCATAATCTGGCGTGACCCCGTTAGTGATATAAGTATCACTAATCTCCAAAAAGTTCAGAATGTGATGTTGCGGATCCTCGTGTGGAAGACCCATAAACTGCCCGTTTGCATGAAGTAGACGGATCATGCTCTGTTTCAGCTCGAAGTGCCCAGTGATTCTAGGCTTCACGATGCTGGAGGTAACATTAGCAATATTGGGCATTGCCACCTCCTGAACAGCCATGTATTGTTCCTCTGCCATGTTCACAAGAAATTGGATGAGGTCCTGAATATTGTCTGTATCTCTTGCTTCTCGCAACCTCCTGTGAAATGTTCTCTTAGGTTCGGGGTCAAAGCCGTCAAGTCTGTTCTGGCTTCTGACCCTACGCATTCAATCGAAGTTCCTGAGATTAGAGCAAAAATCACGTGACGTTAGACTCAATGAAATAAAAAATTAAAGCAAGTAACTAGAAAATAGTCTATATTCAAGTCCCCGGCAGCGGCGCCAAGAACTTGTTGGTCCCAAACGCCCACGCAGGTATACGTGGTCGTACCAAGTAATGTAATGTTAAATCGAATGTCGAACCCCCAGGGACTTGTGTAAACTACTTGCTGAATCACTCTAATTGTTATTAAATCAAGCCAAAATAAAATCAAGGAATGTAACTAATTTATACTACAAATCTATGGAATAACTAATTATCAAGTACGAACGTATAGTATTGTATTCAGTAGAGGCAAATATTCCAGGGTTGTGATCAATTCACCACTCGTATTGCATTCTAATTAACTCTCCCCTTCATATAATTCACTCATGGTTGCTAATTAATCGATAAACGCTCTCATAGCCTTCCCCTGAATCACTACTCGCCTATTCCCGATAGATTAACGCCTATATTCCTATGAAATTAATCTATTAGAATGCACTAAGATTACGATGTGTAATTAAGCACGGTGACTAGGTATATTCCTATCCTAACCACAAATACGCTCCCCTGAAGGGTTAAGATCGCGCTCTCTTCAATTCTTCTCTAATCTATATACGGCTTTCTCAAGCATAACATCGATAGTATATAGAAAAAAATTCCTGGCCAGACAATTAAGCAATTAAACACAGAATTGAAGAAACAACCATATATTGAGTGAACTATAATCAAGGTTAAATTAATGTCGAATAAAAATATTCATGGCTAAACCACAACCCCAGAGCAATGGGTGTTTAGCCACTTATGCTATAATCAAAAAATTGCATAAGTGTTGCATAAATTGAAAATACTAGAATAAGATGAAGAAAACTGAGAAATCCTTCACTTCTTAATGATCCCGTGTGTATCTTCTCTCCAAAATGGCATACCTCTCTCAAAGCTGTGTTTTTGGGTCTATTTATATGTTTTGGGACAAACCCTAAACGTGAAGGATACTTCTGGTCAAACCGGGAAACACTTAAAACTTTCAAAACTCGGACTGGGCCGGATCAGGTACCAGGCGTTACAGGCCAAACGCCTGGCTAACGCCTGGCCAGGTCTGGCATTATGGGTCAAATGCCCCCCAAACGCCTGGTCTTACCAGGCTTTATAGCCCAAACGCCCGGCTAAAATCTGGTATGACCAGGCTTTACAGCTCAAACGCCCAGCTATAGCCGGGTTCACTCCTTTTTGACTCTTGAGCGTATTTTTGGCGTTTATGCATCCATTTAGCTCAGCTTCCTTCTCCAATTCACCTACACATGAAATAGACTCCATTATGCACATACGACGTGTATTTTTATCATTAACGCACATAAAATGTAAGGCACATAATGCTTTAAATCATGAATTATAACCACACATCACCTCCATTCTTCCAGAGGAAGGGGATCAGGTCACTGGTACCTCCCACATTCCGAGCCTTGACCTTGATTTCACAAACCTCATGTCAGCTTTGGTGGCCCATGATACTGAGGGTTCACAAGTTCTGCACTCTGTTTTGCACATTGATACTCATTCAGAAGAGGAATCCGGAGGGTCTGAGGAGGAAACTGATGGGAGGGATTTCTTGAGGAGGATGACGATCAGCAGTACAACTGAGGCATACAAATTGTTGTCTCTACAGATACACCTGGTGAGGAGGAAGCAGATGTGCAGATAGCCATTTCACTTTCCCTTGCAGACAGGGTCGCCAAAGCCACTCCCACAACCACACAGCCATCACTGGGTGAGGTTAGTAGCTCCCATGTCCAAGACCCAGCTTCGCAGCAGGAAGAGCTTCCTGTTCTGGTCTCAAGCACCACTATACAGTCTGAGGATCCACCCATTTCTTCCACAGTGTTAGCCTCCAACTCCACAACTTCCTCGAATGTTCCAGCCCCTCAAAGCGCCTAGTACGCCCCAAGAAGCCCCTAAAATTTGCTCTTACTTTCTCAATGCATTGAGGACAATTCATGCTTTTTATTGGGGGTGGGGTAATCAAATTTTTTGAAACTTGTATATAAACTCTTTACTTTAATAATGTAGATTTGTATAGAAATGAATTCCCTTTGGTTTTTCTTCGCCTGGTTCTTTTCCAAGGGTGTGATAGTATAACCATAGAGTAGAACAAAACGTTTTGACTTGTTTGGTGTTTTTGTTCTAGCTTCAAGCATGTGATAAGTTTTTGTTGAATAAATTGCACCCTTCTAGTTTTGTAAATAAACGGTTAGTCATTTCTGTGAAATCGAGGCTCGTCTTTGACTTTGTGCTTACTTAGAATCTCAAATATCATGTGATGAAGCTTTGAGTTCCCTTGTATTCACTTGAGGGTTGAAATTATGTCGAGTCGAAAGGTTCATGCGTTGTGAGTGAGTGAGGATTTGTATAAATAATGCATGTGCTTAACTTGTGATATCTAAAACTTGCCCGGTTGGGTTCTTAATGCAATTCCTAGGTTGATGATTGGGTGTTGAAATAATCTTAGGCTCTCTTTGTGATTTCTAACCAATTATTGAAAAAATTGACCTCCCTGGTACATTGATTATCCTAGTTACCCCCGTTGATCCTTCAACCTTTTACTTGACTACTACATTACTAACCTTTACCCCTTTGTGAAATAATTCCCTCTTTTGAACCCATCCTTCATTGAACGATTAAGAATGAGGCTAAAAGCCTAAGTTTGGGGTGTCGGTGTTAATTGGAAATTGGCAAGGTTGTTCATTGTGTGTAGAAGCAAAAACCTCAAAGTTGTGTATATGAAGATATTCATACTCCAAAGAAAAACAAAAGAAAAACATCTCTATATAAAAAAATGGTGTGGAGTCTTGTGAAATCTGAAGAAATACGTTGAGGTGGTTCTATGTCGGTAACTCGAGGTCAATAAGTGCTATGTGGCAAAGAAGCAAAGTGTATGTAGACTTCAAGGAGGGTACAACCACTACATTCCCAAATATTCGTCCAACCTATCCCGAAGCCTACACTACAACCCTGAAAAGTCCTTTGTGATCTACAACCAATTATTCCTGAGATAGCATTGAGTTAAAATAAACGCAAGCATATGGACTGATACTTGTAGCATTTAGCCTTCTTTCTGAGTGCAAGAGTGTTTGATTGTATCCACTGTACATATTTGTTTAGTTGGGGATTTTCTTCGTTGTGAGCATGCATGAATTGCAAGATTTAGCAGAAATTAGGTTCTTGAAGTAGGATACAAGTGCACACCTCATTGTGGGTAGAACTATATCATTACGCCTTGAGGCTCGAAGTTTACAAATTGATTATTCGAATTGCTAAATGATCGTTAAGGGTGAATAAAAGAAGTTACATGCTTGTTAGCTAACAGTCAACACCATATATAGTCATTGTTGTTTTGTGATCTGTAGGAAAGAGATTAGTATGTGATATGATGACTTTGTTTTAGTTACTTGAGGAAAAGCAAGATCTATGTTGGGGGTGTTGATGTGTTGTAGAATTGCGGCACTTTTGATACTAATTACATAGACTTTAACTCGTTTTAAAGCATTTTAAGTCAATTCTTATGTAGTTTTTGTGTTTTGTAGCAAACTAGACTTCAAGAACCAAGAATAAGGAAACAAATGGAAAAAACCCCTGGAAGGACAGGAATGCGGCAGGTTTGCGACCGAAAAACTGATATGCGGGCCGCAAACCAACCTCAGAGTGAAGCAGGTTAACCCAGTCTTGAGAGTCAATTTTGCAGTCCATTTTGCGGTTGCATAACACTTATGCGGACTGCATAATGACCGCAAAAGTGCAGAGAAAGTTTCTGCGAGAACAATTTTTGCGGCATCAAACGAGATCGTGAAATCGATGTGCGGACCGCATGCCACACCTCTTTTTCTAGAAAAATCGGGTTTCGACATGTGACAACTCTTTTAAGGAGGTATTAAAAGAGGAGAGTCACCACCTGGCGGTTTTAAGGTGCGTTAGGACACCTATTTGCATATGACTCGGGTTTGACTAGTTTGCATCATCAAAGATCGGGTAAGGGCTCGAAATTACCTCGAAGAGAAGGTGTTAGGCACTCTTCGAGGTCCACAACTGTGGGTCCCTCTCAAACTTGAATTAAATGAATTAGTCAAATAAACAAAGAAAGAAACAAGAAGTTTAGGAAGTTTTATTATCACAAGACCTTGAAATATACAAACACTTGATTCAAAGATAAGATGGGGGTCCTAAGTTTTTTAGCCTAAAGGATCAGCCCGTGGAACATAAATAATACTTCGTAACTCCCTCAATATTGGGTGTTACTCGTATTATTCAGCAGGCACAGACTATCATCTCCTGCTACCCGATTACTATCTTTAAGTTATTACCTAAAGCGCACTAGTTGATTCTAAATCGTGCCTTATGGGTGCACTACCCGTCCCATACCTGTGGTCCATGAGGCATTTGGACCTCTATTTTTGGGTGTTTCTAGACTTGACTTAGGCTGCTCAAAAATGTTAAAACTACACGACAATTCAAAACAAATAGGACTGCAGTTAAATCCAATTAAAGGCTCACATTAGCCTCCGCAATTAAGCAAACAAATGCACGTAAACATATTTTTACATATTAGGCAGTTTTCAGAATTGAAGGGATTGCAGTTGTTAAACTCTATAGGCATGATTTCTAGATGATCTGATTCAGATGTGCAAGCCATTTTTAGACATATGAGTTCTAAATTACCAATTGGTAAGTGCTAGACACTGCTAAGACGCTTATTACAAATTACCAGTTGACAAATCTATAGGCATGCTTTCTAAGTGATTTATACAATAAGGAATAGTGAAACTCATTAGAAGTGCTCAAAATTACTACGCTTCCTAATAATCGCGTGGATAAACAATAAAACAGTGTTTGAAAAGTGAGTAGTGATGTCCTATATGCATGATTTCTAAATCTTGGCGATTGGAACTGATTCTCATACAATTACCTCATATAGGCATGCATTCTGGAAATTGACAGTTGGAACTGATTGTACACATTTAGCTCCTATAGGCGTACTTTCTAAATGGACGATGAGATTGCAATAACGAATTAATTAGTTAAAATCCTATAGGCATGATATCTATCGAGCAGATTAAGGAGCAATCATTAGCAATTATTTCCTATGGACATGCTGTTTAGCAACACATAGCAGTAGACACAAGAATAGATAGAATACTCATGAATTGACGACATACTAATTATGTGAGTGTGTGATTCCCTAATGACATAATTTCTAATAGTGCACAAAGAGATTCACATATAACATGTCAGATAACAAATAGATCACACAAATCCTATGAACATGCTTTCTATCCTTTTCATGCAAGTATTAGGAGATGCCCATTTCCCAATTTCACTATTACCCCAATTGTTATTACATAATTATTATATGCCCAATAACGAATAAAATTACAAAGTAGTACAAGTAATAACAGTAGGACCAAGATAGGCCCAGAAGATACCCAGCACTCCCAGGCCTTTAACTTAGTTCTTTCTCCACCGTTTAGCACACATAGGTCTCAACCTAGCCCAAAACCAATAAGAGAACTCGAACTAAACCAACAACCATGGTTTGATAATAGGATCCGGAAAATAATTACTTATGCAAATCAATTTGCACATTCAAAAGGCAGAAAGAGGGACATAACTGAGTAGTAAGGAAAATAGCCAAAAAACCTCAGACCCTAGTGTGTCAGAGTTGACAAGGGTATCAAAATGGACCCTGAGCAGTGCTCACACTAGGGAGGTTAATAAAGAAAGCTTTAGTGGCCTTGGCTTTCATCCGACCAGGAATTGTAGGTTCAGAAATAGGTAAACAACCAATGAGAATGAAAATAGTAGTCAAATAGCAGAGTTTGGCGAAGTGCATTTGCATTTTTTTTAGAAATAGGCATTGCAAAAGTGATCACATAATGAACATATCAACACCGGAGGTACACAAACTCAAGATACAGGTTAATGTTGCAATTCCACACTTAGCACATTGGGGCAAGGTATATTTGTAAGAAGCAAGGGGGGATTATGGCTTCTGGGATTACAAATTAACAAGCAAAGGCATTATGCAAAATAAGGCAAACAACAGAACATTAACTTAACAGGTCCAAGACTAAGGGTCAAATTATGCTAAACACTAGGGGGTTAAACAGTATAACTCATACCAATAAGGAAAAACAAAATCAAGTGTTATAGGGAACATAATTTAAGAAGCAATTCTAAAGTGTTCCAACTAGTTGCTAGGGAGTACAGAGTTGGACAAGGTAAGGACATGCCGAGTGTTAAAAATGATCATAGGAGCAAATCATAGCTAAAATGAGGGTCTTAACATAGATTGGGGCATATCACAGATACAAATCACTTACTATAAAAATCCAGGACAAGGCAGAAGACAAACAAATTCCATATAACCAATGTAAACACTCAAAGTGCCAATACGAACTTCGAACAGTCTGAATTGCATAAGTTAAACACAAATACATTTTAGGATTGACAATTTTGGCATGAGAAAATGCTAGAGAGGTTCATATCATAAACAGAGTTATATATAGAAATAGTCTAGAAAAACACATTCCAGAGGCATGAATATGCTAATTAGGAACATAAGAGAATGAACATTGCAAAGGTTAAGAACTCACCAGTTACTGATTGACAAGTAGACAAACAAGAAAAGAACAGAATCACCCAGGGCAATGCTCACACCCAAGGAAGGTCGAGAAAATAGGAAATCCGATGGACTTGGCTTTCAGCCGGTCAAGAGACAAAATAGAACAAGAGAATAAGCGAACAACAGAGTAAAGATCTTTAGTTTTTAGTGAAAATTTCAGTGATACAAAAAAAAGTCTGTCTAAAAGGGAAAAGGGGATTGAGTTTATATAGAAGTCAAAATTGAGCAAGCATATAAGGAAACAGAGTAATTTAAGCAACAAACAAGGAAAGAAACATGCAAATCGATTTGAAATCAATTAAGATAGAAAATCTATAAACCCTAGTTTTTAGGGAAAGTGTAAATAAGCAGAATCCAAATAAAATTGAACTCACACAGTAGTATTGAACGTATATAGACGAAATAATGCTTGAAATCAAAGATTTGAACCATTTTTGGTTCAATTTCGGATGATATTGCTTGCCATGTTTAGGCAAGAACTTAGGTAACACCACAAACGAACAACCAGTACCACAAGGGGTCAAATATGGAAAGATCATGGTAATCGAATCCTATTATCAGTGGGACTAAGAGAGGGATTTAGGGGGAGGCGGCTAGGGTTTGGTGAAGAAGAGAGGAGTGACAGAGAGAATAGGGGCAGCAGTCTTTACGAAATGGGGTAGGGTTTCTAGGTTAGGTTAATTAAAAAGGGGAAAGTGCACGATGGCCGTTGATCTTGAGATGATGTTGAGAGATCAATTGCTGAGATAAAAAATTAGGCGGGCGGGTCGCAACCGGGTATTAGACATGGGTCGTTTGGCTTTGGGCTGGGGTAATTGGGCTAGGTATTTGAGTGTTTTGGGCCATTCATTTTGTCCGAAATTAGTTTAAAAATTGGGTTGTTATTTAAATACCCAATATTTCTCAAAATAATTTATAAAAGTAATTAATAAATAACAAAAAATATTATTTGTGCACTAAAATGATTGCAGATAATAACTTAACATTATAAAAAATATAAAAAGTTATTTTGGCACTAATAATGTAATTATACATGAATATAGGCTATTATTACAAGAAATGTGCAATTATCCTAAAAATGCAAATACAATTATAGAAAAATAAAGTAAAATATTATAAAACCTATATGTTGGTGTAATAATAAGTTTGGGTGATTAAGCCATCACAAAATAATTTAAAAATAATTATTATATAATAAAAATATAGAAAGAAATTAATTTAGAGCTTTTAAATATTATAGAAAATTCTAGAAAAATTCTTGTATAGGTTTGTAAACTAAATGATGATGAAAATATGCTATTTTGAAAGTATATATGCATTTTAAAAATATGAGGGAAAATTGGGTATTAACAACTGCCCGTCTTTACCCGGGAATGATGAAAGAGTTGTCGGGTAAAGAAATGATCACCGATTTTGACCGAATGGGGTGATTTAAAAAATGGAGGCCGAACCCTGGTTCCTGAGTTGCCTATATATCCCTGGCGTTACGGGAATCAGGTCGCATGTAGTTCTGGATCCATCGGTGAACTGAACAGGTGGAGTTGTTATAGGAATGGTCATATGCTTCGGAAAAGACTGTTTTAGGTAGGACAATATCAAATGAGTTTATACGAAATCTTGAATGTGAATCTGAAAAGTTATGGATGTGTTTCAAAATGGTTATCCGGACAGTGATCAAGTAAAGGTGGGTAACTAATGGTGATTGATCGCATTTGACAGGATTGCAGGATGTGAGTATGGGACGGAAACCGAAGCGAAGATTGTTCCCGTTAGGAGAAGGTTACCTCTTGGATTACCTGCAAACTTAAACACAATGCATGCAAGTATATATGGGATTATTGCAAGAATTTAAACATGATGCAAATTACCTTTGGACCATGAAAGTTGTCATTGGATAATGAGGATGATGTCCTTAGACCATGATGTCCTGGGCCATGAATCGCGTGATAAGGATTGGCAGGCCATGAAATGATGTTCTCGGGCCATAATAATGGTGCCTTTGAACCATGGCGCCTTTGAATAATGATGTGCAATATGGAGAGATCCTCAGGCCATGGTATGATGTCTTCCGGCTATGCGGATGATGCTTTCAGACTATGACGCCTTTGGTCAAAATGGCGATGTTTCAGTCCATGAGATGAAAAGATCATGATGCTTGGTAATATGCAAAGCGAAACAAGACAAAGCTTAGTCTTGTGTAAGATTGGGGAAGAGCTCAGCCCCGAGAAAATAGAAAATAGTGCTAGGTTTCAAATAGCATAATGGAGGTAGAATTTGGTATTATGTGAGGATAAGGCGATGCTTAGCCTTAGCCAATTGAATAGGCAGTGCTTAGCCTGATACAAGAAAAGGAGACAATGCTTAGTCTTATGCAAAGAAAAGAAATGCTTAGCCTTATGCAATTAGGGAGGCAATGCTCTGCCTCATGCAAGGAAAAGGAGACAATGCTTAGTCTCATGCAAGAGAAGGAAATGCTTAGCCTCATTCAAGGAAAAAGAGACAATGCTTAGTCTCATGCGATTAGGAGACAATGCTTAGTCTCATGAAAGAAAGGCAATGATTAATAGAATAGTATTTCTTAGCTGCAGATGTGTTTGCGTTTGGCAACTTTGTCGTTATGAAGATAGTGATTTTGATGTGTGTACGTATTTATGAATATCCTGGTTATGTTTATTGTTCCTGCATCCAAATAAAAATCGTGAGTTTTGCAGGGAGGGTTGGTTCGTGATTTCACCTTCTTGCTTTGCTTTTGCTCTTGTTTCGAGATCCTGTTCGCGTTATCCTTGGTAGCATCTTGCTATTTATAAAAATAAAGGTTTCGAGAAAATATGTGTGTGATGAATGTAGTTAATTAAAACACAGTAGTATGCAGTATCAAGTAAGTTAGATGAACCAATGACTATGACACTTTAGAGACATTGCGACTTCCTTGCATTAGAATTTTGAGGGTCCTCCTCAAAATTCTACCCCAGTTCAATAAGTGATTCTTTGATCGTTCTGCATATGAAGAAGTTGGCTGGACTTGCTCCGGAATTTTGAGGGTCCTCCTCAAAATTCTGCCCCAGTTTCTGACCATGGTAAAAATGAAGATTTTATTGAGTTGTGATCGAACCCACAGGGCTGCCTACGTATCCCCTCTTAAACGGGAATCAGGTCAAGCATAGTTCAGTTACATCAGAAGAAATACAAAAAATCTAAAAATAGTATCTCTTGACTGCGTCTGAGTTGATGGGCTTTGGCCAAATTTCTCCGTCCATTTCTGCGAGTATGAGCACTCCTCCTGTTAGTACTCTATGAACCATGTGGTCCTTTGCCAATTGGGTGAAAATTTCCCTTTGGCTTTATCTTGATGCGGGTAGATCCGCTTCAGCACTTGCTGCCCCGGTATCATACACTTCTATCTCCTTGTATATCATGTCGTGGAAAATGGTTGTCATGGACCTCATATAAGTGGCTCCAGCATTCTTTAGACCAAACGGCATCATTCTGTAGCACTATACTCCTCATAGCGTAATAAAGGCTGTCTTTTTGGCACCTTCTTCATCCATCCAGATCTGATGATATTCCGTGAAGCAGTCCACAAAAGACTCGAGTTCATGCTTGGCATAATTTTCGATCAGTATGTGTATATTGGGCAACGGGGAATCATCTTTAGGACTTGCTCTGTTCCAATCTCGGTAGTCAACACATACTTTGACTTTCCCATCCTTGTTCAAAACTGGCACAATATTAGCCAACCAGGTTGGATACTCAACCACTCTGAGAACCTTAGCTTTGATCTGTTGGTGACTTCCTCTTTTATTTTCAAACTCATATCTGGCTTGAACTTTCTGAGCTTCTTATTTACAGGCGGATACATAGGATTGGTAGGTAGTTTATGAGCCACTATAGATGTGCTCAAACCAGTCATATCATCATAAGACCATGCGAAAATATCTTCATACTCTTTTAGGAAATGAATGTACTCTTCTTTCTGTGATGGTGACAGATGACTGCTTATACGAGTTTCTTTGACTATTTCGGAATTTCCCAAATTGACTATCTCGGTTTCGTTCAGATTGGACTTAGGCTATTTCTCAAAATTTTCCAATTTTCTGACAATATCCTCAGGTATTGTATCTTCTTCTTCTAGTTCGTATGAATCACTATCCTTATGTTGCATTGTCTCATTACATGAATCATTATCCTTATGTTGCGTTGTCTCATTACATGTCAAAGTTGTTGGTTCATTAGGATAAGTAATAATGATGTTGTAGAGAGAAAATGTAAAGGATAATAATAAATACTAAAATAGCAAACCATTGATAAGTACCAAAACTTCAAACAAAATTAATTTCAACGATCCAAACAATTGTTTCAAAACAAAATAACAAAATACTGAAAATGTGTTAAAACGCCCATAAAAATTGTTTTCAAAATAAATGATGCTAATGGCCAAGCTACCCCGGAACTCGGCGGGCCCGTGATGGTGTTGCGGTCCAGTTTCTAAGAAAAACTCCCTTCTCCACTGTCTTAATGACGAGGCCTTCCTTCTTCTCCTCCTCCTCCTCCTCAACTATTGTGCTGCAACCCATGTCTTCATCTTCCAAGAACAGATTTCTTAAGCCAACTAAAACTTCATCTTCTTCAAATCCCCATATCATGTCGGCTTGCTGAAAGGATTGGCTCAAATGTGGTATCGTCTGCTCAAGAGGGTAATAAGGACCACGCCATGGCGTCTACAAATCATTATACTCCTGCCAGGTGTACTGATATCCGAGTCCAAAGGCTGTGCCGTGACGCTTTAGCTGTATTGGGTTAGTGATACCCTGGAGATTCTTACCAAGAACCCCACCAGATTCATACCCTGCCCATGCCAATATTCTCTCTATCTTGCTACTCCACCATTTATCCTTCTCAATCGCGTTGACATGCTAAATGCGATGGAACTTCTTCCTATTCTCAACAATCGGAACAGTTTGATTGGTGTAAATAGGGTTACTCCCTTCCCCGTGAATGATTACTTCTTGATGATTAACATTCAAACTTCACGACCTGGTGTAGAGTAGAGGCCACAACCCCAGAAACATGTATCCAAGGTCATCCCAACAGCAGATTGTATGTGGAGGATATGTCCAACACTTATTTCAACATCAAACCAGGTTGGGCCCATCTGTAAACAGAGGTTGGTCTCCCCAATTGTGGCCCTTTGGGACCCATCGAATGCTTTCACGTTCATAATCCCTGCTCGTATCTTATGCAAATCTTTACCCAACCTCTTCAAAGTGGTCAATGGACAGATGTTGAGACTTGAACCCCCATCTATAAAGACCATGGCAATGAATTTGTCTTCGCACCGCACTGTGATATGCAATACCCTGTTGTGACTTAACCCTTCCGGTCGCAGTTTATCTTCGTGGAAAGTGATCTTATGGCTTTCTAATACCTGTCCTAGCATATTGGCTATCTCCCTACTGGTAATGTATTGGGTACATAGGCCTCGTTCAACGCATTCATATGCGCCTCAAAATTCTGCAGTAGTGATAGAATGGATATCTGACCGGTGGTTTTGTTCAAATGATCAACCACATAATACTCTCTTGCTTGCACCTTTCTCAAAATATCTTATGAGCCAGTCTCAACGATAGGCGACTTAGAAGTGGATTTTTTACTTGTCCCTCCGAAATGTTCGTGCGTATAAACCCTACCCGTTCTGGTCATGCCTTGTGCTGCACCTGTTTCCTCCATCTTTGCATGTCCTTTCCTTTTTGCTTCTACATCATAGTCCCAGATTATAGCATTGGACTTAAAGGACGGTGTAGGTGCTACATCACGATGAAGGGTGTGGTCACTTTCACCTTAAACGGAGTGGGCACGGCTGAGGGCATTTCTACTTCAACCTCAAGCGGAGTCAGTGTGGCTACTTCAACCTTAATTGGTGACTGAATTTGTACCACAATAGGTGTGAGAGTGACTGTATGTATTTTAGGATCATCCCCTTCACGAATGAGCCCGATTGATCCTTCTGCATCCCATTCTTCATCAGTTTCTATCACATTTATTCGCCCTTGTGATCCGGGAGAGGATTATTGTGGACATTAGGTGCAACCTCTTTTTCTTGTATAACCTTGGTGTCAATTAGCGTCGGGATATTATCCTTCAAAGTGAGACATTCATCAATAGTATGCCATTTCATAACTGAGTGATAGGCGCATGTCTTGTTCGGATTAATCCATTGGGAGGAATTTGCCATTGCAACAGCGGGAATGGGAGTGACATAACTGGCAGCCTTCAATCTCTCGTACAATTGGTCGATAGGTTCAGCAATTGAGGTGTATTGTCTGGGCAGTCTGCAGTCGAAATTTGGTCTAGGTTTTGGGTAGTTTTCGCGGGCTAGTGGTAAGTGGTAGTATGCTGGCTGGGTGTTATAAGTATGGTGAGTGGCGGCGGGTTGCTGGTATTTGGGAGGTGAAGGGTGATATGTGGGTGGGGGTCTTTGGTTTGTGAGAGGAGACTTTGGACCTTGGGCCACCATCACTTCCCCTACTTTCTTCTTTTTAGAAATACCGCCTAACTGTAAGGCTTTGTTTGTAGCCTGGAGTGCCTCAAAATTTGTCACCATTCCGCTCTTAATCCCCTCTTGTGTTCTTTCTCCCAATTTGATGGTGTCAGAAAATTTATGGTTTTCAATAACCATCAATCTCTCATAATACTGCGGATCTTGAGCTCAGACGAATAACTTATTCATCTGTTCTTCTTCCAGTGCTGGCCTTACTTTCGCAGCTTCTGACCTCCACCGAGTAGCATACTCGCGGAAAGCTCCTGTTGGCTTCTTCTTGAGATTTTGAATGTAGAAGATGTCTGGCGCATTTTCTGTATTGAACCTGAACTGATCCATCAAATCTGACACCGTGCTTACCCAGTTAACCCATTTCTTCGGGTTTTGACTGATGTACCAAGACAGGGCACGTCCAGTGAGGTTCCTCATAAACAACTTCATGCAGATTCTTTCATCTTTGCCAACCCCTACGAGCTTGTCCTAATATGTTCTCAAATGTACCTTCGGATCACTTGTCTCGTTGAACATTTCAAACTTGGGAGGTTTGTAACCCTCTGGAAGTTCTATGTCTGGCTGAATACACAAATCCTTATAATTCAAACCCTCGACACCTTTACCATCTTCGACACCTTGGACTCGTCTAGTAAGCTTCTTGAGTTCCTCCGCCATGTTCTTGATGAGCAGGTCCTTCTTGGCGGACTCTGGTGTGCACAGGGCCTGTTGTCGGGTGTGAGGTAAGGTTTCCACGTATATGGGGTTTCTTTGATGGACTATAGAAATTTGGGCGTAGTGGTGGTCGTTGGTTGAGTTTTGGGGATCAGGTGTAGGTTGTGGTGCATCATGAAGAGTGTGATAGGTGGTGTTTGTGGATACTGGGTTTGATGGTAATGTTGTGGAGCGGTCGGTACTGGTGGAGGATTGGGATTTTGAGGAGGTGTGGCATATTAATGAAGTGCGGGAGGATTTTGCGGGTGTTGGTTTTGTGTGTTCTAGGGAGGTGCTGGGTTTTGGGAATTTTGTTGGTTGATGTTGGGGACATTCAAGGTGAGGGAAAGGTTTGCTAAGTTCCGGACCTACTCTAGTTCCCCTTTTAACTCCAATATTTTTTTTTCTAACCGTAAGACCAAGTCTTTCTGTGCCAGAGTACTCCGACCATCCAAAGTTTTGACATTATCTGCAAGTGTAGCGTTGTCTTTCCTGATACCACTCATATCATCCATTTTGGCTTTTCCTTTGCTTTTGGGATCACTTGGAGGAAGAGGAGGTGGAGGACCTCTAGATCAGGTATGATATGCTGATGATGCCAGTATGCATGAACCAACCTTAGTGAATGGGAATAAACAAAACAAAAGAAAACAAAAGGTAAACAAGTCAGTAAAGATTATTAAGAGGATATTTGCAGTATTTAAACATGTTTTGTGGAATTATAAATTCGTGTCCTAATTTGGGGACCTCATTGTGCCCGAGGTAGGCCTAAGCGACATATAGATTCCGAGAAAATTGATGCCAATAATTACATCATTTCATTAATGTTATAAATTGACCAGATCTCTACTAAAACGACAACAATTATAAAAATTCACTAATGGCATTTGCCCTATTACAATCGAAGTATAAAACAAGTCTAGAAAGCAAATAAGACATCATTCCTAATCTATTTGGTCCCTGAGGGACCTTCTCCATGCTTGGCCTTCTTAGCTCCATCAGGTTCCCCAGTTCGCGTATGTCCAATAGCAGATCTTCCCTTGATAGATTCCCTCCTTCGTTTCCCTCTTCATTCAGACAGTCTGTATTGGTAAAAATGAGCTTCACACGTGTAATACTTATGATGACTCTGCAATCTATGTGGAGAAATGGCAACATGACAGCTGGATGAGACTTTATGAAGAGGTACGAGATAAAGAGGAACTGGACAGCATACCCACGGGGCAATCAGATACGGGAATCTCAACCTAATAGAGAAGGCGAAGAGATACGGCCAGAATGAATCAAGACGAAATAAAGGGTAAATTCGGGGATCTTCAATTAATGAGCCAAAACGTTACATAATCTTCACGCAACAGTTACGATTAATCATTGCAACATTACATTAATGCCATTATTAGCCATTAATGCTCAATCACTGAAAAGGGTAGACGTTATATTAAGAAATTCCCCATAAAAGGGAGTAAAATATAACTTGTAAGGACACGTTCGAACCACTATTGAAATATACTTACTTTTTATGCATCTTTCTGATTTCTATTTACGAATTTACTTACAATTATTAGCATATTCTTTGGTTATCAGAAACCCGTGTTCTTCTTAAAATAGCTTTGGCACAGAATCTAATTCTTTGGTTAAACACAGTCTGAGATCCTTTTCCTCATCTTTCCCTCAAGATCCATCAACCCCTGCTCCAAATATTCCAACCTCTCTGTTGATTTAGTAGAGATTACTTTCCACTCGTTGATTGCTTCCATGTCCACTTTATGCTTCTCCAAATGCCTGGCTTCAGACTCGAAAACCCTTTTGTGCAACATTCTGTATTTGACTTGTGCTTCAGCAGCGTTGTCTATGACCCTATTTCTCAGATTAATCCATGGCTTGACATCTCCCGCTATATCATCTACCAACCATGATGGATAGAAGTACACATGGTCGCCGTGATACTGATCTGGCCCAATGGTATATTTCTCCACAATGATCTTTTCTAGCCAAATATGTTGTGCCTCAAACTTGAATGGAATGGTGTTCCCCTTGATGTCTGCTTTGTACAGAACTATGTTGGAAACCCGCGGTATAACCTGCTTTCTCCCAGCTTGCCTCATAACCCTTATAGGAGCATAAGGATAGATTCCTCTCAACCCGATTAGAACTAGATGATGAGCCTCTCTTCACCTGATGATGAACTCACTGTTAGGGAACCATTCGAACATCCAATGCACTTTTCATCAGTCAGATTGCTGAAGAAATTCCCCCAGCTCACAGCGTTTCCCGGTTGCGCAAATTGTTTGGGATAAAAGTCATTCTCTTCGGATGGTGATAGGCTATGTGGTTATTCCATGGTCGTCGCGGAAGTTCTTGACGAAATTCACCTCTCTGAAAGTGTTCTAACAACCATACTTGCAGCAATAGATTGCAATCCTCAAAGTCCCCATACCCTTTTTTGCAACGGTTTAAAGCCCGGTACATCTCAGCCAAGATCATACGGATAATGGTGTAAGTTTTTCCCTAAATTCCCTCCATTACAGTCCTAGCAACCATAGCTACGCGAGTGTGGATCCTTTCTCCCTTCATCGGAAATATCAGCATTCCCAGAAAACAAACAATGAGTACGAAAACCCAACGGTTTGTCCAACCCAAAAAAGTAATGGCAAGTTCATCATGGTAAAAGCGATAGGACTTTTTGTTCCCATAACATTCATAAAGGAATTCAAATGGTATTTAAGACTTCTTCAGACAGAGTAACTCATCATTTTTCTTGAAACCTATCATTTTCAAGAAACCTCGGGAAGTGCGGTTTTCCGATACCAACAAACCAGGGCTATCCATAGGAGTCCAACGAAACCTCATATTTCCTCTAAAAGAGGATTCGTTTCTATGTCGCCAAAACAGAAGACGACTCTCTTCTCATCCCAAAACATAGTGGCGGCCTCAATCAGTGCATTGTTTGGCTGAATGTCTAATAAGGAAGGTGGATTCTCGAGGACTCTTTTTGCATGGTTTTTGTTTTCACGCCCCTTTTTTCACCTCACTAAACCCTCTTAAAAGATAATAAAATTTTTAAATCTCAAAAGGGTTTTCGAAATTAGAAAGTGACAAAAAGATTTCGTTTCGAAGGATTTTCAGAGTCGTCGTCTGACATTTGCTTTCGATATGCCAGGTCACCATTTTTTATTAATAAAAATTTCTTTCAAAAGACATTTGACTCTTAAACCAGTTCGCACAAGAGATTTAGGTAAGGGGGTTCAATTGACTCGGGGAGAGGTGTTAGGCATTCCCTGAGTTCCGTAAGTAGTACAATTGCGTACATGATCAAGTTGGCTTTAACAGATATTCTAATTGAGGCAAAAACACACAAAAATGAAATAGAAACACAAGAGGCTCGAGGTCGTCCCCGCCTAATAAAAGAAAAATTAATTAAAAAGAATACAAAAAATTCTAACTTATCCTACATTGCTTCCTTCGCGATGCTCGTCATGGCTTCCCATTGCAAAATACTACGAGGCATACCCCGAATAAAATATATACAAAGTCTACGAGGCATATCCCGAATAAATTTAACAAAAGGGGTTGACATCTCCCCTCAAAAGAAACTAAAACACGAGCGTCCAAAAGGTTTGCCTATCCAAATGAGCGGCCTAAACATGCTCCAAAAGATTAATTTAACTAAAGAAGAAATAAAGAATTGACCAAAATCATCCAAATTTCAAGTTGTTGGAATTTCTAATTATCTGTCCCAAATATTTTTTAACTTTTAATTAGCGAATCCCACAACCCACTATTTCTTTTAACGACGCCAACATATCATCAAAATCATGGTATTTCCAAGCAATTAATTTTTAGTAAGAGAAATAAGTGAGCTAATTTCGTTAATATGAGCAACATCAACTTCTTAAGAACACAAAAGCAAACACAAAGTGCAGACAAACATTTCGGTTAAACATGGACAAGAACACAAGTTGAAAATTAAAGAATGAACAAGAGTTAGAATTGGACCTCAAATATATTTTGCCAAATGAAATCTGAAATATTGCCTCCCAAATCCTTGAGCCACGAACAAGACCCGGGATCGAAACTCGACGGACAATGGTGACCTCGGTCTCAATCATGTTCCATTTTTACAATACAAATCCGAAATTGAAAAGGAAAGAAACGGAAACATTTTCATACTCTTCTTTTGTTTTCTAATTTTTTTTAAAAAAATGGAAAATAAAACTTCAACCAAGAATTAAATTCAAACTATTTTCATTTTCCGTTCCAAGATTCTGTCCCGTTTTATTTATTTTTTTTTGGTTCCCTGCCTCTATTTTTTGCTACTGTTTGTGTGTGTGTGGTGGCCAGTTTCCGGCCCAAATTTAATCCTACATAAGTAGAAATAACTATTAGAATAAAACTAACCGCTAAAAAAAACTTTTTTTTGGGTATTTTTAAATATCATATACGAATAAAAATGGGATTAGATTAAAATCATCGAAAAATTAAAATAATATTACTATCAAAATACTAATATTCTTTAAAAAGATACATAACGAGGTAAAAAAAAAAATAAAGTGAAACTATTTTTTGTCTTTTCGAATTTTGTGTTCTACTATTAGATTAAAAGGTGAAAAATAGGCTAAATCCTATCGAAATAAAAATAAGTAAATATTTTAAAAATACTACCTTTAAAAGATGCGCGGGTCAAAAATTACGTGCTTACATTTTTCACTTGGTGAGAGGTTTTTCCACCAATCTAGCAGCAAGGGTGGGATATTTTGAATCATGCCGAACCTGGGGACTTTGTGCCTCATTTCTGCAAAACAAATAAATTTAGCCCTTCCCCCTATGGTTTTGACTATTTACACATTAACGATCGGCATACTGACATTTTTTATCCAAATAGTGCACATATCGTGATAGTGTCCATTGGGATTATGAAAATCCCGGCGGACTTTGGACAACGCTTGCCTTAGCGGGTTATCACGTGGACAGTTTTCTAACACGTACTAAGTTTGGACATGATGCATGCACAGTTAATATTAGAGTGGGGTTTCTAGATGAGTCTAGACTGGTACCCTCAAACGGACAACTTGAGAGGGAAAGGCACGGAACCGTCGATTGCACCGCTGATCGACTGGTTTTACCGCAAATAAGCCTTTCCAAATTTAAAGGGTGATTTCGGAAGAGCGCAGACACTCATCAAGTGCCGCTATGGTATTAGTTTGGCACGAGTGGAATATGATGTGGAGCATTATTTATGAAAAGATAAACAACACGTTGTCAAATATTTTGCATGATGAAAATAGTAGATGCAATATTAAAATAAAACATAAATACATGAAAACAAAGGAAAACAAGAAGAAGTTAGTTCGCGTAATGTGGAAGTTGTAGTAAAGTAAGCGAGGGAGTAAGGGTGGGGAGAGACATGGTGTAGATATTTAAAAGGCGATTTGGAAAAGGAATATGCATGTTAGAGCCAATTTGAGCAAAGAAGGGAAAATAAGGGAAGGGATTTGTATAGTAATACGTATTCAAATAGAGGGAGAATAGGGGAAGGGTATGCATGCATCAATAAAAAGGTAAACGGGAGGGGGATACTCATGTAACAACAAAAATAATAAAAGTTCATGTTTATCAAAGAGGACTAATTCATATAAACCAAGTTTGCTATGGTAAGAGCCTAAATTTCCCCAGCAGAGTCGCCATGCTGTCGCGCCCCTTTTTCTCGTGAAATCGGGTTTCGATGTGTGAAAACTCTTTTAAAGAGGTATTAAAAGAGGAGAGTCGCCACCTAATGATTTTAAGGTGAGTTCACCTAGTTGCATATGACTCGGGTTTGACTAGTTTCAATCACCAAAAATTGGGTAAGGGCTCGAAATTACCTCGAAGAGAAGGTGTTAGGCACTCTTCAAGGTCCACAACTATGGGTCCCGACCGAACTCGAATTATATGAATTAGTCAGATAAACAAAGACAGAGATAAACAAAAATTTGGGAAGTTTTACTATCACAAAACCTTTAAAAATACAAACACTTGATTCAAAGATAAGATGGGGGTCCTAATATTTTTAACCTAAAGAATCACCCCATGTAACATAAATAATACTTCGTAACTCCCTCAAGATGGGATGTTACTCGTATTATTCAGTGGGCACAGACTATCATCTCCTGCTACCCGATGACTATCTTTAAGTTATTACCTAAAGCGCACTAGGTGATTCTAAATCGTGCCTTATGCGTGCACTACTCGTCTCATACCTGTGGTCCATGAGGCATTTGGACCTCTATTTTTGGGCGGTTCTAGACTTGACTTAGGCTACTCAAAATTGTTAAAACTACGCGACAATTCAAAACAAATAGGACTGCAATTAAATCCAATCAAAGGCTCACATTAGCCTCCGCAATTAGGCAAACAAATACAGTCAAACAGATTTTTACATATTAGGCAGTTTTCAGAATTAAAGGGATTGCATTTGTTAAACTCTATAGGCATGATTTCTAGATGATCTGATTGAGATGCGCAAGCCATTTTTAGACCTATGAGTTCTAAATTACCAATCGGTAAGTTCCAGACGCGGCTAAGCCGCTTATTACAGATTATCAGTTGACAAATCTATAGGCATGCTCTCTAAGTGATTTATACAATAAGGAACAGTGGAACTCATTAGAAGTGCTCAAAATTATTACGCTTCCTAATAATCGCGTGGATAAACAATAAAACAGTGTTCGAAAAGTGAATAGTGATGTCCTATAGGCATGATTTCTAAATCTTGGCGATTGGAACTGATTCTCATGCAATTACCTCCTATAGGCATGCATTCTAGAAATTGACAGTTGGAACTGATTTTACACATATAGCTACTATAGGCATACCTTCTAGATGGACTATGAGATTGCAATAGCGAATTAATTAGTTAAAATCCTATAGGCATGATATCTATAGAGCAGATTTTTTTTTAGCAAATATACCACTAGGCAAGCTGCCTAGTGGCTAATATATAAATGAAATCCCAATATGGGTCCAAAGCTTACAAGATGTCCAAGCCAAAATAGAAGTTGCATGAAGTTACTAGATACTAAAAAGATAGAAAAGCTAAAGTCTAATGAACTAGCTATTACAACAAAATAAGATGAGTGCTTCCTTCTCCTGTCAGTCTATGTGAATCCAATTGCCATTGATAAATACCAAGCAACACCTATCAAGCTCTCACCAGGCACTACAGTATACTGTCCATAGGCTAAAATGAATTCCAAACATCTCCACCACAGAGTTGAAGCCGACATAGTCTTCCAAGTGTAGCTACTATATAATCTCTATATGCAGTGTACTGAGTTTGTCCAAGTATTAATCATATGCGCACTCATAAAATTTAACATGTAAAAGTACCTGGCTTTAGGAAGGCCTTGCAAGGCAAAAGCCAAGCTGGGGCTGGCTTTAGGCAGCCCTTGCAAGGCAAAAGCCAGGCTGGGGCTGGCTTTAGGCTGGCCTCGCAAGGCAAAAGCCAGGCTGGGGCTGGCTTTAGGCAGGCCTTGCAAGGCAAAGGTCAGGCTAGGGCTGGCTTTAGGCAGGCCTTACAAGGCAAAAGCCAGGCTTGAGGCATACTCAAACGTTAGAAAATGTGCATTTTTGTGATCTTGTAAGCTCAGATCCTTCCCTTCCAACACCTTTAATATCGACATCATTGTAGACATTTCTAACCATCCTCATATTGAGCATGAGACCATGCTAATACCACTGAGAAATGATTCAACAATCTCCAGAGATACAACATAACATGTTCAACCTTTCCCTTAATATTTGAACATATCCGGAGTAGAATAAATTGCAACATCCAATACCTGCTTATCACATTGGTCCTGTACACTATCAAAACACCCCCAGAATGAGCATGTGACCATGCTAATACCACTGGGAAATACCTTAATAGCATATAGAATGAGACATCAAAGAAACATGCAGGTATGTGCAGATTCCAATACTGTGAAGCCATCAGTCTAGGGCTCTTCTCTTTACTATTCTAACCCTAATATTAGGAGTTTGAGACTTGTCTAAATTAATCAAGCTCCTCCCTGCACTAGGCAGTTCAGAGAATGAGTGAAACTCGGATGTACCTACAAAAGAAAATACAATGTTAGCTATAAAATCCTCCACTGAGTTGCCTTCTCTGAACACATGTTGAAAGATCACATTGAAGTTGCCCTTCATCTCTATAATTCTCTTCACATCATTTTCAATTACCCAAGGAGGGTCCCATTCCCCTTCTATCACTTTCTTCATCACTAATGAATCCGTCTCCAATATGAGAGGGTGAAGATCATGCTCCACACAGTATTCCAATCCTTGAAGAATAGCCTTAGCTTCAGCCACCACATTAGTTTTCACCCCAAGTCTACTACCCTTGCATACACGAAATCACCTTTATCATTCCTCACACAAAAGCCTAATGAGCTAGGACCAGGATTTCCTTTTGAGGCTCCATCAGTATTGCATTTGTACCAACCATGAAAAAGAAGCTTCGATGTTACTCTTGTAGTGATCAGTATAGGTTTATATCCTTCAAAATATTGAATTATGTGTGGCCATAACAATGGAATATCGAGCAGATTAAGGAGCAATCATTAGCAATTATTTCCTATAGACATGTTGTTTAGCAAAACATAGCAGTAGACACAAGAATAGATAAATTACTCATGCATTGATGACATACTAATAATGTGAGTGTGTGATTCCTTAATGACATGATTTATAATAGTGCACAAAGAGATTCACATATAATAGGCCGGATAGCAAATAGATCACACAAATCCTATGAACATGCTTTCTACCATTTTCATGCAAGTATTAGGAGATACCCATTTCCTAATTTCACTATTACCCCAATTGTTATTACAGGCCCAATAATGAATAAAATTATAAAGTTGTACAAGCAATAATAGTAGGCCCAAGACAGGCCCAGAAGATACCCAGCACTGCCAGGCCTTCTTCAACTTAGTTCTTTCTCCACCATTTAGCACACACATGTCTCAACCTAGCCCAGAAACCATAAGAGAACTCAAACCAAACCCAGCAGCCATGGTTTGATCATAGGATCCAGAAAATAATTACTTATACGAATCAATTTTCACATTCAATAGGCAGAAAGGGGGACAGAACTGAGTAGTAAGGAAAATAGCCAAAGAACCTCAGGCCCTAGTGTGTCAGAGTTCACAAGGGTCTCAAAATGGACCTCTAGCAGTGCTCACACTAGGGAGGTTAATAGAGAAAGCTTTAGTGGCCTTGGCTTTCAGCCGCCCAGGAATTACAGGTTCAGAAATAGGTAAACAACCAATGAGAATGAAAATAGTAGTCAAATAGCAGAGTTTGAAGAAGTGCATTCGCATTTTTTGAGAAATAGGCATTGCAAAAGTGATTACACAATGAACATATCAACACAGAGGGTACACAAACTCAAGAGACAAGTTAATGTTGCAAGTCCACACTTAGCACATTGGGGCAAGGTATATCTGTAAGAAGCAAGGGGGGATTATGGCTTCTGGGATTACAAATTAATAAGCAAAGGCATTATGCCAAATAAGACAAACAGCAGAACATTAACTTAACAGGTCCAAGCCTAAGGGTAAAATTATGCTAAACACCAGGGGGTTAAACAATATAACTCATACCAATAAGGCAAAACAGAATCAAGTGTTATAGGGAACACAAGTTAAGAAGCTATTCTAAAAGGTTCCAAGTAGTTGCTAGGGAGTATAGAGTTGGACAGGGTAAGGACATGCTAAGTGTTAAAAAATGATCATAGGAGAAAATCATAGCTAGAATGAGGGTCTTAACATAGATTGGGGCATATCACATATACAAATCAATTACTATAAAAATCCAGGACAAGGCAGAGGACAAACAGATGTTGTATAACCAATGTAAACACTCAAAGTACCAATACGAACATCAAACAGTCTTATTTGCTTAAGTTACACACAAATACATTTTAGGACTGACAATTTTGGCATGAGCAAATGATAGAGAAGTTCATATCATGAGCAGAATTATATATAGAGATAGTCTAGAAAAACACATTAGGTTATGCAATTCCAGAGGCATGAATATGCTAATTAGGAACATAAGAGAAGGAACATTGCAAAGGTTAAGAACTCACCAGTTACTGATTGACAAGTAGAAAAACAAGAAAAGAACAGAAGTACTTTGAACGTCAACTAAAAGGTATAACCTAGAACCTTAGATGCCTCAAGTTCCCACGGGCTTCAAGGAACCAGGGCAATGCTCACACCCAAGGAAGGTCGAGAAAATAGGAATTCCGGTGGCCTTGGCTTTCAGATGGCCAAGAGACAAAATAGAACAAGAGAATAAGCGAACAACTGAGTGAAGATCTTTAGTTTTTAGTGGAAATTTCAGCGATTCAAAAAAAAGTCTGTCTAAAAGGGAAAGGCGGGTGGGTTTATATAGCAGTCAAAATCGATCAAGCATATATGGAAACAGAGTAATTTAAGCAACAAACAAGGAAATAAACATGCAAATCCATTTGAAATAAATTTAAGAGAGAAAATCTATAAACCCTAGTTTTTTAGGGAAAGTGTAAATCAGCAGAATCTAAATAAAATCGAACTCACACAATAGTATTGAACGTATATAGACGAAATAATGCTTGAAATCAAAGATTTGAACCACTTTTGGTTCGATGTTGGAATATATTGCTTACCATGTTTAGGCAAACACTTAGGTAACACTACAAACGAACAACCAGTACCACAAGGGGTCAAATATGGAAAGAGCATGGTAATCGAATCCCATTATCAGTGGGATATGGAGAGGGATTTAGGGGGAGATGGATAGAGTTTGGTGAAGAAGAGAGGAGTGGCAGAGAGAATAGGGGAAGTAGTCTTTAGGAAATGGGGTAGGGTTTCTGGGTTAGGTTAATTAAAAAGGGGGAAGTGGACCATGGCCGTTGATCTTGAGAGATCAACGACTAAGATAAAAAATTAGACGGGCGGGTCGTTTAGAAACGGGTCGCGATAGGGTATTAGACATGAGTTATCTGTCTTTGGGCTGGGGTAATTGAGCTAGGTATTTGAGTGTTTTGGGCCATTCATTTGGTCCGAAATTGGTTTAAAAATTAGGTTATTATTTAAATATCCAATATTTATCAAAATAATTTATAAAGTAATTAATAAATAATAAAAAAATATTATTTGTACACTAAAATGATTGAATATAATAACTTAATATTATAAAAAATATAAAAATTTATTTTGGCACAAATAATGTAATTATACATGACTATAGGCTATTATTGCAAGAAATGTGCAATTAGCCTAAAAATGCAAATGCAATTATATAAAAATGAAGTAAAATATTATAAAACCTACATGTTGGTGTAAATAATAAGTTTGGATGACTAGGTCATCACAAAATAGTTTAAAGGATAATTATTATATAATAAAAATGTAGAAAGATATTAATTTAGAGCTTTTAAAAATTATATTAAATTATAGAAAAATGCTTGTATAGGTTTGTAAACTAAATGATGACGCAAATATGCTTTCTTAAAAGTATATATGCATTTTAAAAATATGAGGGAACAATTGGGTATCAGCACCGCATAATTGATCTGTGACGGAAAACTGGGCAACTGGACATTCAATTATGCGATGGGCTTGCACTTATGCAGGCAGCGAAAGTGATATGCGACCTATTCTGTGGTCGCATATGTGATCTGCAGGGGTATTTTTTTAATAATTTGACCCCGACTTTTAGCCCATTATAAATAGAATAATTAGGGTTTATGTGGGGCATCTTGTCTGAAAAAGAGTCTACATTTAGAGCATTGAATACACTATTATTTTGGAAGCTTTTGAAGAGAGAATCCTATATCTGTGTAAGCTTTATGACTTTATTTATCGCGTTATTCTTGAATTCTAGTATCAGTAGCTAGTTTTAAATACTAAGGTTATGGATTCTAAATGGGTGTAATGTTAATGGGTTTTTATTATTGAATATATATATATATATATATATATATATATATATATATATATATATATATATATATATATATATATATATATATATATATATATTGTTGGTATTTATTCATTTCTCATGCTTCATTTAATATTGGTGGTTGCAAACATTGAATAACGTCATTTCATTCTATCATTACTTGGAAAAGTGGATTAAGGTTTGGTAGAATTGAATAACAAAAACTCAAGGCTTTAAACATTGTTTAATAGAATCGCTTAGGAATAAGTAGATTTTATTTGGCATAAATTAGTTGTTCTTAATTGTAACTCTTTTATATTTGGGAAAATCATAACGATAAAGTTTAACAAAAAAATTGGGTTCTTTGCCCAAAGCTATTTTAAGAAGAACACGGTTTCTGATAACCAAAGAATAAGATTATAATGAGGCAAACTTGTAAATGGAAAGTAGTAAGATGCACAAAAAGTAAGTATATTGCAATAGTAGTTCGAATATTTTTCTCTCCCTTTACAGGTTATATTTTTCTCCTTTATATAAGGAATTTCCTAACATAACGTCTACCTTTTTTTTGGTGATTGAGCATTAATGACTAATAATGACTCTAATCTAACGTTATAATGAATCAACCGTAATTGTTGAGTGAATGTTGTGTAACGTATGGATCTCTAATTTGAAGATCTCTGAATCTGCCGTTTATTCTGTCCAAATACACTTTTGACCGTGTTTCTTCATCTTCTCAATCAGGTTGAGACTTCCGTAGCTAATTAACCTATGGATGTGATTTTTCGTGCCTCTTTGCCTCGTACCTCTTCTTAGAGTCCCGTCCAGCTGTCGTGTCTTCATTGCTCCACGTAGACTACTGAGTTATCAAGATTTATTACACGTGTGGAGCTCTTTTTTTACCAATACAGATAGTCCCCCCACTTACTATATATTGATCAATTAATATTTGGTAAGTGGATACCCATTTATGGAGGGAATATTTTGCCGCCGCTTTACTCGAATTATTGTATCTTTTCATGTACGTAAGTGTCGCTTGTCACTTCCATTTAATGATTATGCCACGTAACTCTTGGGTTGGTTCTGCAATTATTCAGCGCCTTTTAGGGATTTCTTGCGGTTGCATCAGTCACGAAGTAACATGTTCAATTATGGTTTTCACATCATTGCTTCTTTTTTTTCATTTTTTGACGGTTGTCTTCGAGTATAAATACCCCCTTTTCCCTTTCTTTCACGAAAAGCTTCTAATTTTCAAACTTTATTTGTAAAGAACTTTTTTCTTTGCCTCTGTAGATATGTCTTCTTCAAACCAATCTAATAGAGTCATAAACGTTGATGAGTTGACACCCTCTTCCACTCCGACTCGGAGTCGGAGGGGTGGTAGACTGAGGAGTTTAGGCTCTACTCCTTCGAGAGGCTCTTCTTCTTCTCAGATTGTTTTCCCTCCTTCTGCTAGGTATTTAGTCATCCCAAGAGCTAGGGTTTCCAGATCTTTTCCCAGGGGTAGAGAACATCACGAACCCCTACGCGAACCACGAGTTGATGAAATCATTCCTGCTGAGTTTACCTTTACTAGGGATAATCAGGTTCTTATAGACCAGTCGTTATCCCTTGATAGTGTTGATAGGTATCCCACTCTTATTACCGAAGGTTTGATTCCCCTTGTTCGCAGAGAATGTTCTTGGGAGTCTGGTATTCCCATTGTTATTCCGAATAGTAATCAAAGAATAACGTCTTACAAGATGAGGCTTTCTTTTGTGTACACTTATCCTTTTACTCTAGGGTTTAGACCTCCTATTGATCCAGTCATCATCGAATTTTGTCGTTTCTTCAACATTTGCTTAGGACAAGTTGGTCCTCTTGTGTGGTGGGTTGTCGCATGTCTCAGATGTTTAGCTTCTTTAGCCTCGGTTCCTTTTTCCTTCAATCACCTCATTCGTCTTTATTCTCCTACCTTATTTCGTCAAAGGGTTTTCACTCTGGCTGCTAGGAGCAAAAGAGTGTTGGTAACCCTTGATGACGATAAGGATAGAGGTTGGTACCTTCGGTACGTTGTTGTGCCCACTGCTGGTTTAGTGGGCGAGGAAAATCTTCCCTTCCCTGAGAAGTGGAATCGCGCACGTGAGTACATTTTAGCTCACATCTGTTATTTTTCTTCTCTTTGCTTTAAGTGTTTTATTAAAACCGTAGCTATTTTCTTCCTCTTTCAGCAATCATGGGTACTGTTGAGAATGTCTCCGATATCCGTGATTGGGTAGAAAAATTATTGTCGGTCGCTCCATTGGAGGAAAGATCTTGAAAGTACTTCTTCGTGAAGTACGGTTGGAAAGTGAAGACTCATGGTAAGTGAAACTTTTTTTTTCGCTTCTTTTCCTTACTCGAGATTATTTTTCTTCGTTTGTTTAACCTTTTTCCTTTTGACAGGGTTTTCTGCTCGGGGGATGTCTGCTGCATCCATTCCGAAGATGTCTTTAGCTCAAGCCCAGGAGATTATTACTGGTTCCTCTTCTTCCAAGGGGAAATCTAGTGGGTCTAAGACCTTAGAAGAAGAGGAAGAAGAGGAGGGCATTCTGGTGCACAGGTCACGTAGAAGAAGAGTGGTCTCAAACGATGAGTCTACACCCGTGGCAGTGTCTTCCGTACCTGATGTCAGACCTTCTACCCCGGGGATTCTTCTTCTTCTTCTCTTGCTCATGATTCTGTGGATCATCTATTCCATGAAGGTTTTGGCCCTCGCTATTAATGAGGCACCTCTAGCTATTTTTGCTCCCTCCTTTAGAGAAATCTCTTCATCTGTTCCGGCTATTTCCACTGCTCCTTTGGCCATTTCAGCTCCCGCTGCTGCCTTGCCCGTGACTTTCTCAGCTCCTCAAGTTTTCGTGCCTAAGACTTCTTTATCTCCACAAATTTCATTGCCCGTGGCTTATTCATCTCAGCCTGCTTCTGTGTCTCCTGTTAGAGAAGTAGGGTCTTCCAGCAGGGAGATGAGGCAAGTGCTAATTGAGGTTCCGGCTAATGGGAGCCTTTTTAAGAAATCCGACCAACCCAAAGTGTGGCTGAAGCCTTTGATTGGCCCCAAAGAGAGGACCAAGCTAGATAGTCACTGTTCTCTTACTTGGGCTAATGAGGTTGTGCATTCCTCCTTATGCATGTAATTACCGTATCTAATTGATTTTGTTTTTGTAGATCAATCTCATAGGCACATAACTCATGAAGAGGATTTCTAACATGGAGCAAGAGCTAAAGGAGTGGCATGTTGAAACAGGGAATTGGAAGGGGCAATATGAAAGCCTGAGGCTCGACATGGAAGCCTTAGAAAGAGAAAAGAATACCTATGAGCGGCAGATGAGAGTTGTGGCTGCGGAGTTGGCAGTAGAGAAGGCTTCTTCTAACCAAGCAGACAAAGACAAGAGCATTCTTGAGTCTTCGTTTGTTGAGAAATTATCCCATGCCTCGGAAGAATTTAGGAGCTTGAAAGCCTTACTAGAGCAGAAGGAGGAATACTCAGGCAGGCTTGTGCAGTTACTTACCCGGACTCAGGAGGATCTTCGCATTGCTTTAGACAAAACCTAATCTCTGGAGGAGTCAATTGTTCCTTTGAGGGCTGCCCATGAAGCTGCTGAAGTTGAGAAGGATGGGTTAAGAGCTGGGCTTCAGATATGGGAGAGAGATTCTGAAAGTCTCGAAGAGGCAGAAACTGTCGATGTTAGTTGGGCGTACATGAATTCTCGCCTCTGACGAACATGAGTCGGGGAGATTTCGACCTTAATGCTGAAATTGTTAAGATCAAGGAAGCCATGGAAATCCTCAACAAGGTTTGGATCTTTCCCCACCTGAAGGTGAGACTCCTGCTGTCCAAGCCTCTTCGTGCCAAGCTGCTCTTACTCCTTCTACTGATGATGAAGTCAATCCCCCTCCACAAGAAGATTAAGATGTTGATTCACCCTTTTTTTTTTATCTTTGTCTCAATTGGTGGTTACCCCCAGTCCCATCGGGGGTAAATTTGGATCTCTCTAAAGTTCCCAAATGACAACTTATGGGAACCTCAATGTATATAAAAAATCTATACGGCTAAGTATAAGTTAATATTTATTTTTTACTTAGCCGTTTTAATATGTTAATGCAAGTATGACTTTTGTTTTCCATTAAGTTTCTGTTCTACTCTTTAAGTCTTTTGCATGCTTTATTTTTTGAGGTTTTAGTTTTACCTATGAGTTTTTCATATAGAATGCTTTAGATTACTCGCACCTTTTCGTAATAGGCACGGTGTAATATAAAATGTGTGCCTTTTTGTAGTAGGCATAATTTGTGAAAGAGGGACCTTTCTGATCGACACTTAATGAAGAAGACGTCTCAAATTCATAAAGGTGTAATAATGCAATAGAGTGATAGGAATTTTTCACGTGTTTAAGAATGTTTCTGACGAAAGTTTTTTTTGGACTTTCACAACATTTTACATGTGTTTGATTATCGTCTAAAACTTATGTTGTAACTTTTTTCTTTTAACAGATTTGATATACACTTATATTTCGTAATTGTTTTCTGTATGTAACAGTTTTTTCGAGTTAATACAAGAGGGAAACTGTTTTTCATTCGTAACAGTTTTTATTCAAATTGGGGTTTTCACCCGTAACTGTTTTTGTTGACAACAGTTTTCAATAAGAACGAGGTAAATGCTCTTACATCCGTAACTGTTTTTTGATTTTTTGAACAAGTACAAGGATTTTGATCTTTCATCTGTAACTGTTTTATTTGATAACAGTTTTCTATATGAGTACAAAGATTTCGTAACTGTTTTTTAGTTTGTGAGTACAATGATGATGATCTTTTATCCATAACTGTTTTGAATAAGTACAAAGATGTGCATTTCTTCCTCGTAGCTAACATTTTGCCTTTTAACCTGAACATGTTCGAAGTTTTTTTGATTAGGTTTTGTGTTCGAGTCTTTGGCTCTTTCGATTTTGCTCGTATCACTTGGCTTGCTGGATAGATGGATCTTCAGGCTCGAGCTTTGACTTTTTGATAGTCTTTTTTGCTTTGTTTTTGCCTTCCATACTGTACAAGTCCCCCAATTGTTTGAGCTTTGAAGAATGAAATCTCGAGCACTTGACTATTCCTTCCTTGTGGTCCTTTTCCTGAAAAGAAAAACATACGGGACTCGAAGGTATATAATTTTTGGATGATGAATGTTTAACCCTTTAAAACGTCCATCAGAAAGTGTAACCCTAGACCGGGAATTTAGTTATTTCCTCACGTCTTTGCAGGTCTAATATCATCATCTGGTGATGGGTTAGCTTTATGCCTATCATCTAAAAAGGTTAGTAAAATTTCAAATGTTCCAAATAAAATCGAACGTTTGATACCTGACCGGGGGTACTTCTTTTCCTTAAAAGTAGTACTTCTTCAAGTGAATGGCATTCCAACTTGTTGGTAGGATTCTGTCATCCATAGCTTCCAACTCGTAGGCGCCCTTCCCAGCTATGCCTCGGATTTTGTAGGGTCCTTTGCGCCTGCTTCTTTCGTTGATTGAAAGACTTTTTTGAGGACGAAGTCCCCAATTTTGAAGTACCTGAGATGAGCTTTACGGTTGTAATAACGCTCTATGATTTTTTTTGAGCTGCCATCTGTATCAGTGCTGCTTCTTTCCGTGGTTCGAGTAGGTCCAGATTGGTCCTCAATTCGTCGTCGTTTGCTTCCTCCGCGGATGTTGTAAGCCTTAAGCTTGGTTCGCCAATCTCTACATGTATTAAGGCTTATGAGCCATAGACAAGACCTAACAGAGTTTCTCCCGTGGCTGTTTTTGAAGTTGTCATGTATGCCCATAGTACCTCTGATAACACATCAGGCCAGTTTCTTTTGGCTCTATCTAGCCGCTTCTTCAGATTGTTGATGATGACTTGATTCTTTGACTCATACTGACCGTTAGCCACGGGATGGTATAGCGTTGAAGTGATCCGTTTAATTTGCCGGCTTTCGAAGAATTTTGTGATTTGGGAGCCTATGAATTGTGGGACATTATCACACACGATCTCCTTCGGTATCCCAAAGCGGCATATTACGTTTCGCCATAAGAAACTTTTAACTTCCTTTTCTCGCACCTGTTTGAACGCTTCTACCTCTACCCATTTTGTAAAATAGTCGGTTAGCACGAGCAAACACCACACCTGTCCTTTAGCTGTGGGAAGAGGTCCCACTATGTCCATCCCCCATTTCATGAAGGGCCATGGGGATATTATGGGATGTAATAATTCCGCTGGTCGATACATGTTATTGGAAAACCTTTGGCACCTGTCGCATTTGGATATGAAGTCCTCGGCCTCTTCTTCCATCTTAGGCCAATAATATCCAGCTCCGATTAAGGTTTTCACTAAGTATATCACCGTTGAGTGATTTCCACAGTTTCCTTTGTGGACTTCTTTCATCACAAACTCCGTTTGATTAGGTCCAAGGCATTTTTCTAAGAGCCCTATGAACATTTTGCGATGTAACGAGTTGTGAATGAGGCAGTACCGTGAAGCTTTGCGGCAAAGTGCTTGAGCTGTTTTCTTGTCTTCAGGTACGGTGCCATTCTGTAAAAAATTTAGGATTTCGTTTCTCCAATCCCAGGTTAAATTGTTGAAAGTTACCTCATTTCTGTCTTGATCGATCGCTGAATGGAATAGATGAACGACAATTGCATTGTCCTTGTTTGTTACTTCTGTGACTGCTGTGAGGTTAGCTAATGCATCTGCTTCAGCATTATCCTCTCTAGGTATTTGTACTACCTTCCATGTTTGAATTGTCTCACGAGCTCTCGTGCCTTTTCCAAATATTGTAGCATCTGAGTCTCTCGAGCGATGTAAGTCCCCCTGCATCTGATTTACTACCAGTTGGGAATCGCTTTTGATCACGATTTTCTCGATTGAAAGCTCTCGTGCAAGTTCTAATCTTGAAATAACAGCTTCGTACTCTGCCTCATTGTTAGTTATAGGATAACATTTGACAGCATGTCGTGTCTTTTCACCCGTGGGTGATATTAAGACTATGCCTAAGCCGACACCTTTTATATTGGATGAACCATCGCTAAATAGGGTCCATAGACCCGGATTAGCACCGTTGAAGAGTTGTAACTCTTTCCCCACTTCAGGGATAATGTTATTACTAAAATCAGCGACAAAATCAGCTAAGATTTTGAGACTTGATTGCAGTCCTAGGCCGATATATTATTTCATGCTCTATATGGCCCACTTGGCTAATCTTCCTGATAGTTCTTGTTTATTCAGTATGTTTCTTAATGGATACGAGGTCACAACTGTGATTGGATGGCATTGAACGTACGGCCTTAATTTTCTAGATGCCATGATTAGAGCTAAGGATAACTTTTCTAGATGTGGATATCTAGTTTCAGCATCCAGTAATGTCTTGCTTACATAATAAATAGGAGATTGTTTACCTTTATTCTCCGTTACCAATATTGCACTTACAGCAATTTCCGAGACAACAAGGTAGACGTATAGCCGCTCCCCCTCCTTCGGCTTTGACAACAACAGAGGTTTTGATAGGTAAGCCTTTAGGTCTTTGAGAGCCTGTTGACATTCTTCAGTCCATTCGAACCGGCTTTGCTTTTTGAGAAATGCAAAGAATTTGAAACTTTTACTCGGAAGATTTTGAAATAAATCTTCCTAAGGCTGCAATTCTTCCCGTTAGTCTTTGTACTTCTTTTTTATTTATAAGTACATCAGGTATTTCTTCCATAGCCATAATTTGATCAGGATTTACCTCTATTCCCCTGTTTGATACAAGGAAACCCAAGAATTCACCTGATTCCACACCAAAAGCGCATTTTTCTGGATTAAGCTTCATATTATACCTGCGTAAAATGTCAAGGTAATAGAGAGGTGCTGGAAATGGTTTTCCGCCCGTGTTGATTTTACCAGCATGTCATCAATGTAAACTTCCATTGTTTTTCCTAGATGTTCCTTGGTCACTAGCCTTTGATATGTGGCTCCAGCATTTTTTAAGCCAAAAGGCATGACTTTATAACAATAAGTCCCCCTGCTTGTAATAAAAGAGGGTTTTTCCTCGTCTGAGGGATCCATTTTAATCTAGTTATAACCAGAATATGCATCTAGAAAGCTTAACAATTCATGACCTACGGTGGCATCAATCATTTGATCTATATGTGGTAATGGGAATGAATCTTTGGGGCATGCTTTATTTAAGTCAGTATAATCTACGCATACTCTCCATTTTCCATTCTTTTTAGGTACTACCACAGTGTTAGCTAGCCAGTTAGGGTACGTTACCTCTCGTATTGAACCAATCTTTAAGAGTTTTCGTACCTCTTCGTCAATCACTTGGTTCTTGAATGGTCCTTGCTTTCTTTTCTTCTGTTTAACAGGTACGAAGGATGGATCTTCATTTAGTTTATAAGTCATCACCTCTAGTGGGATACCTGTCATATCTGAATGGTACCACGCAAAGCATCTGCGTTAGCCTTTAAATAATCAATTAACTTACCTCTTCGACCGGGACTCAGCCTCGTGCCTGTGTACACTTTCTGTTCAGGCTTTCATTCAGACAACAGAACAACTTCGAGCTCTTCCGTAGTTGTTTTCATGTGCTCGTTTCCTCCGGTTCATGAATTACGTCCGGTCTGGAAAATACATCTGTGTGGTCCAATGCCTCTTCCGTGGTGACTTGATTCACTTTATCGTAAGTATTTTCTTTCGTACCTATTTCAGCAGTAATACCTTCCGTCCCTATTTGCTTAGTAATTTCTTCCATGCCTGTTTGGGCGGTGTCACCTGCTTGGGAGACTTCCTTATCCCTGGATTCTTTCACCTCTACTTTTTTGTTATAGTGTACCACGGAATTTATATTTCTCGCGGTTTGCTGATCGCCTCTAATTTGCTGAATCCCCCATTCAGAGGGGAATTTAATTACCTGATGCAAGGTGGAGGGTATTGCTTTCATGTCGTGGATCCATGGCCTTCCCAAAATTACGTTATAAGCCATATCAATATCGATGACTTGGAACCTGGTACTTTTGATCACTCCCTCATAAGTTCTAAGTTCAATTTCTCCTTTTGTTATAACCGTAGAGTTATCAAACCCTGATATGGCTTGTGCCCTTGGGATTACTTGATTCCCCAATAGCATTTCTTCCACGACTCTTAGCAAAATGATATTGACTGAACTACCTGGATCAATCAACACTCTTTTACGTTAGTGTCATGAATAATTAAAGATATTACCAAAGCATCGTTGTGAGGAAGCATTAATCCGTCGATATCGCATCATCGAAGGTTATATCGTCTGCTTCCAGATTTTCATGAACCCGTTTTTCGTGTGAATTGTGAAATTCGTGGTCATTTTGCAGACCACTCTGTTTACTTCTTCACCTCCATGTATCACGTTGACGGTTCGTTTTAGAGATGGAGGTTTTGGGGGCTCCAACCTGTTCTTCTTGTATGCATGTTTAATTTTTCACTGAACAATTCTGTCAAATAGCCCTGTTTAAATAATTGTTCTACTTCACCTTGCAAAAATCTGCAATCTGCAGTTCTGTGTCCATGATCATAATGGAATTCACACCAGAGATCTGGGTTCCTCTTACTCGGATTCGACCTCATCTCTTTGGGCCATCGAACCTTATCACCCAAATTTCTTAACACTGAAATTAGTTCGGAGGTACTTACATTAAAGGTATAATCCCCAATTCGCACATTACCTCTAGGTCGTTGATCTTGGTCCCTTCTGGATCTAGATGAGGACGAGCCCGCATCTCTATTTGGTGGTCCATAATCTGACCTGGTGTTTTCGAACCTGGGACGAGTTTCACGTCCCGATGGTCCCAAGAAAGGATCGTACCTATTTTTACCTGATCTCCTGTCTGATTCTAAACGTCTGGATCTGGTATAATCTTCCTCTTTCGGACGAGCAATGGTATCTTCTTCTATTCGAAGTTTAGTACTATACATGTTACAAACATCGTTCCACGTTGTAGCTGGGAATTCTCTCAATCTTTCCTTGAGTGTTCTCATGGCTTCTGAGCTTTTGTCATTTAGATTACTTGCGAATGCCATGGCTGCCCAATTATCAGGCACCCTTGGTAGTTGCATTCTTTCTCGTTGAAACCTATCTACAAATTCACGAAGTAGTTCCGTGTCTCCTTGTTTTATTTTAAAGATGTCCTCCATCCTTTTCTCGACTTTTCGCGCACCGGAGTGTGCCTTTATGAAAGAATCTGCAAGCTCAGCAAAAGAATCAATAGAGTTTTCAGGGAGAAGAGAATACCAGGTTAGCGCCCATTTGGTAAGTGTTTCTCCAAATTTTTTAACTAGGACCGACTCAATTTCTTCGTTTTGTTAAGTTGTTGTCCTTCACTCCGGTGGTAAAAGCAGTTACATGGTCGCGTGGGTCGGTGGTCCCGTCATATTTAGCTACGTCAGGCATTTTAAACTTTTTTGGAATGGGTACGAGTGTTGCGCTTGGTTTCCAAGGTTGTTGAGAATATCTATCAACGTTAATGCCTTTGATAACAGGTGGTACTCCAGGACTTTGTTCGATTCGATCGTTTTGTTCCTTCACCTATTTCTGCAAAGTTAGTAATAAAGTCTGTAATTCAGAGTTATTAGATATACATGGTCTCGCTTCGAGAGATTCATTAGGAGTATCTCCCCTTCCTGAGTTTGCCAACCGAGATTGAGAATTTTCCATGGTGTTGGTATTATTGGGGGGTGGTGTCGGTGGTGCAGGTAACGCTGCCGGTAATCCCCTCACAAATTCTTGCAAAGCTTGGCTCACATACTCTGCAATCATTTGCTTTACCCGATCTTGTTCCACCATTTGATCATTATTATCATTGTTTTTATTAGATCTTTCTGGGGATTGTTCCTTTGAACCACGTGGAGTTCCTGAAGAAGATGGAACTGGGGTTCCATTCCTTTGCTGGTTGTTGTCGTTGGAGTTCGACATAGTTAAGAGGATATCGCTTGAAAAGCAAACAAAAATTATCAGATTCCCGGTAACGGGACCAATTTGTTTAACCAAAGAATTGGATCCTTGCCCAAATCTATTTTAAGAAGAACACGGGTTTTTGATAACCAAAGAATAAGATAATAATGAGGCAAACTTGTAAATGGAAAGTAGTAAGATGCACAAAAAGTAAGTATATTGCAATAGTAGTTTGAATGTTTTTTCTCTCCCTTTAAAAGTTATATATTTCTCCTTTATATAAGGAATTTCCTAACATAACATCTACCTTTTTTGGTGATTGAGCTTTAATGACTAATAATGAATCTAATGTAACGTTACAATGAATCAACCGTAATTTTTGAGTGAATGTTGTGTAACGTATGGATATCTAATTTGAAGATCTCTGAATCTTCCCTTTATTCTGTTCAAATACATTTTTGACCGTGTCTCTTCATCTTCTCAATCAGGTTGAGACTTCCGTAGCTAATTAACCTATGGATGTGATTTGTCGTGCCTCTTTGTCTTGTACCTCTTCTTAGAGTCCTGTCCAGCTGTCGTGTCTTCATTGCTCCACGTAGACTACTGAGTCATCAAGATTTATTACATGTGTGAAGCTCTTTTTTTACCAATACAAAAATACTACCTATTTATTGGAAAATATTGAGTAGTCATTTAGAAGTCATTTGCATATCAAAGGACCTTCCATTAGAAATATATCATATTAATACTGATAGCATTACATTCCATTGATGGGGACACAACCTTGGTTTCCTTAATCAAATTAATTACATTTTCATAAAAAAATAGTTTTCTCGATAACTCATAATTACAACACTCTCTTTTAAGCTAACGGAGTAGGATTACAATTCAAGTCAAGTTTCACACTATTCAAGTAAACGTTTCACACCTATTCCCTGTGGGCTTCGACTCTAACCTAGTTGGGTTATTATATTTGACATCAACCGCCTTACACCATTTATTTAAGTGTAATTTGAGCGTATCAACAACTATCTTAGTTGTGGTGGATCGCTTTTCCAAGTATGCTACCTTTATAGCAGCCCCACACTATATATATCAGCAGAAGATACATCTTGACTCTTCTTCTCTCATGTCGTCAAATATCGGGGCCTGCCTAAAGACATTGTTAGTGATCGCAACTCGCGCTTCACTAGAAACTTTAAGACCCAACTCTTTAAGTGATTTATGTCAATATTAAGTCACAACTCAAGCTTTCATCTTCAACCTGATGGCCAGACGGAGTGGTTCAATGGCATGCTGGAGGAATATCTCTGCCACTTTGTAACCGGATCACAGAAGAACTGGGTGAAGCTTCTGGATGTTGCTCAACTGTGTTTCAATTCGCAAAAGAGCTCTAGTACAAATAAAAGCACTTTCAAAATTGTTACCGGATAGCAACCTCTACTCCCACACACCGTAAATGCACCAAACATGTCAAAATCTCCTCGAGCTGCTAGCTTCTCAAAATAATGAAAGCAAAGTTTGGAGATAGTGTGGAGTTATATTATCAAATCCCAAAAGAGGATGAAGAGGCATGCTGATCAAAATTGTCGTTTTTTTGAATACCAAGTAGTAGCTAAAGTGATGGTCAAGATCCCAAAGAGGTACTTGTTTGAAGGGGTCCATGACCCTCACCTATTGCAATAATACATTGGACCCTTGTCCATTGAAAAGCGCATAGGGAAAGTTGCATACCGGGTGGATACCCCAGCTTGATGGAAAATACATCCCGTCTTATATGTCAGTCTTCTGAAACCTTTTCGAGAAGACATGGAGGATCCATCATGGAGCCAACTCACAATACCCAGTATTCGAGGCCCCAATTCAACCGGAAAAAGGCGTGCTGAAGCTATTCTTGATGATCGAGTGATTTACGCCTCAAGGAAATATCACCAACAATTCTTGGTGAAATGGCAGGACGTGATGCAGAGAAGAATACCTGGGAGATGGGAATAAACCTCAAAGCATAAAAGAGCCTAGTTGATGATTATCTTGCAAGTAAGGCATCGAGGACGTCACCAACGCATGTGGGGGAGAATGTCATGAGAGGCTTTCCATCCATGCCCCATGACCCCTTGGACGCGCACAGTGGCGTCCTAGCAAGACTCCCAATGCCTAGCGCCAGAGATGGCCCCGTGCTCTTGGATTCGCCAAGTGACGAGCGTGCATGTGCCTCTATCGTTCCTCCATAGTACCAACAGCGCTACACATGCAGACAACACCGTACGCACAGATCGGGATGCCAAAGACAAGGTTGTTGACAATGGACTTGTTCTTACGTTGTAGAAAACTAAGTCCTTTTGATTGTACATATAGAGTAGTTTTATTTCATGTAATTCCAATATTTTCCTCTAACTTAGTTAGGTCAAGTCTTGTAACTTTGGTTTTTTTTAAGCATTATTAGGGGGGATCAAGCAATCAAACTTTCTAGCAAGCAAACAATTCTCTGTACTAATGTCTCTCTCCCTCGATACTGTGTTGCTTTTCTGTAATAGCTTTCATTAATGCAATTAAGATTTCTTTGATTCTCAATTCTCATTTATGTTCTCTTAATTGATATTGATGTTGGTTTTCCCGTACAACACCTACAATCTCGTCTAGCGTACGGAGGGGACCTCAGTTGGCGGATAGTAACTACACTGACATCAGTTGCTTAGGCTTACGTCGCTCTTCCAAGAAATCTCAGGAAGGCATTGTGTAACATTAAGAACGGTTTCTATGGGCTACTAGGGGCCCGGGAGGCACCGAGACTATCGGAATACAACTTCATTGTCGATGATGCTAACATTGTATCCACTATCGGACGCATCAAAGATACCAAATGGCCTTGGCCATTAAAATTTGATCCTGCCCAAAGGGACCCCAACCTAATGTGTAAGTATCATAGCACTCACGACCACATAATCAAAGACTGTCGACAATTAAAAGAAGAAGTAGCCCGGTTATTCAATAATGGACACCTCCGAGAATTTTTGAGTGATCGGGCCAAAACTCACTTCAGGAATAAGGACTCCAACAAGAAGACCGAGCAACAAGAACCCCAGCACGTCATTAACATGATAATTGGTGGAGTTCACGTCCCCCAAGGTCCGATGCTAAAGCGCATTAAAGTGTCAATAACAAGATAAAAGCGGACTCAAGATTATGTACCAAAGGGAATTGTATCTTTCAACAACGAGGACACTGAATGCATCGTGCAACCACATAATGATGCACTGGTAATATTTATACTCATAAATAAATCTCGAGTTAAGCGTGTGTTAATTGATCTAGGTAGCTCGTCCAATAACATCAGATCGGGGGTTGTGGAACAACTGGGTCTATAAAACCGAATAGTGCCTGCAGTTCAAGTTTTATATGAATTTAACATGGCATGCGGAACTACTAAATGGGAGATAACCTTGCCGGTAAGCACCACCTGAACCATTCAGGAAACAAAGTTCTATGTGATTGAAGGATATATGAGATATAATGCTCTATTTGGAAGGACATGGATTCACAACATGAGGCAGTACCCTCAACACTACACCAGGCATTAATATTCCCCACACCGGGAAGGATCAAGATAGTTGACGGTGAATAGCCAAGTTCGGTTACGACGAATGAAACCAAATAGCAATCACCGACAGGGACACTATCCTCGACTAAACCAGAGAAACATGAGACATGAGAGGATGATGATTACGGAGTCCCTAGGTTGTTCATAACCCCTGAAGATTCCGATGACACCAAGTTGACGGTTGAGGAGCTAGAGCAAGTCATACTGGTCGAGCACTTGCTCGATCGTAAGGTACACTTGGGCAAGGGGCCAACTCCCTAGCTCATGAAAAATCTCATTGAATTCCTTATAGCTAACATAGATTGTTTCGCTTGGTCCCATCTTTATATGACAGGGATCCCACTAGAAATAACTACTCACAAGCTGAGCTTGGACCCGAAGTTCCACCAGGTTAAACAGAAGAGAAGACCTTAGTGCAAAGTCAAGCATGCATTCATAAAAGACGAGGTATCCAAACTCCTTAAAATAGGTTCCATTCGGGAAGTTAAGTATCCGGATTGGTTAGCTAACGTAGTGGTGGTGCCTAAAAAGGGAAACAAATTAAGAATGTGTGTAGACTACAAAGACTTGAACAAGGCATGCCTTAAGGACTCTTTTCTTTGCCTAACATTGATCGCATAATCGATGCGACGGCTGGCCAAGAGATACTTAGCTTTCTTGACGCCTATTCCGAGTACAACCAGATCCGGATGGACTCGGGTGACCAAGAAAAGACTTCCTTCATCACTAAATATGCCACCTATTGTTATAACGTAGTGTCGTTTGGAATAAAAAATGTCGGTTCCACTTACCAACGCTTGGTAAATCGAATGTTCGAAAAGCAAATAGAAAAATCAATGGAGGTTTACATTGATGACATGTTAGTTAAGTCGCTATGAACAGAGGACCATTTGAATCATTTGCAGGAAACCTCAACATACTGAAGAAATACAATATGAAGCTGAACTTAGAGAAATTGGCATTCAGGGTCGGGTCCGGGAAGTTCCTTGGATTTATGGTGTCCAACTAGGAGATCAAGATCAATCCCCACAAGATCAAAGCTATAGAGGACATCACCGTGATGGACAATGTCAAGGTTGATCAAAGGCTAACCAGGCGCATAGCCGCCCTAGGTCGGTTCATTTCAAGGTCGTCCGATAAGATCCATCGGTTCTTCTCGTTATTGAAGAAGAAGAATAACTTCTCGTGGAGCTCAGAGTGCCATCAAGATTTGGAAGAACTCAAACGGTACCTTTTGAGTTCACCTTTGCTTCATACTCCAAGGAAGACGAGCAGTTGTACCTGTACTTAGCGTTATCCGACATAGCGGTAAGTGGAGTCTTAGTCAGGGAAGAAGAAGGTACACAATTTCCTATATATTATGTTAGCAGGACTCAAGGCGAGGCCGAAATAAGGTATCCTCACCTGAAGAAATTGGCGCTCGCCTTGCTAAGTGCTTCCAGGAAGTTAAGGCCATATTTTCAATGCCATCACATATGTGTCATAACTACTTAACCATTGAGGAACATAATGCACAAACCCGAGCTCTCCGGACGATTGGCCAAATGGGCCGTGAAAATTAGCGGGTACGATATCGAATATCGATCCCGAACAGCCATCAAATCTCAAATTTTGGCAAACTTCGTGGTCGGCCTTAATACCCGAAGTCAAAAAGGAATTGTTGTTAACCTCGGGGACCTCCTTAGGAATTTGGATCCTCTTTACGGACGGTTCCTCGAACGTAAAGGGGTAAAGACTCGGAATTGTGTTTAATCCGCCTACGGGTAACGTAGTTAGACAATCTATTAGAACTGTGAAATTGACTAACAATGAGGTCGAGTATGAGGCCATGATTGCAGGTCTCAAATTGGCTAAAATCCTGGGGGCCGAAGTGATCAAAGCTAAATGCGACTCCCTCCATGTGGTAAATCAAGTCAATGGGACATTCGAAGTGAAAGAGGAACGAATGCAAAGATACTTGGATAAACTACAGGTAATAGTACGTCTATTCAAGGAATGGACCCTATAACACGTGCCTTACAAACAAAATAGCGAAGCCGATTATCTGGCTAACTTGGGGTCATCGGTTGATGATGATGAATTCAGATCGGGAGGATCGTACAATTCATGGAATCAATATTGGAAGAAGGCCATGGCGCTATAAAATCAACAAGTTTAACTTGGTACTGGAGAAACAAGTATATAAACTATTTGAAGACTGGGAAGTTTCGTGCGGATCCCAAAGAATCGAGAGCTCTGCGCACGAAGGCAGCCGGGTTCAGCATGTCCGAAGATACTCTATTCAGAAGAATGTTCGATGTCCCACTCGCGAAATGCTTAGGGTCAGGAGACATCGAATATGTTTTGAGGGAAGTTCATTAGGTCACCTGCGGATGATAATCAGAGCCGGCTATTACCGGATCGATACAGAGAAAGATGCAAAGGACTTTGTGAAAAAATGAGACGGCTGTCAGAGGCACACACCAATGATAACCAACCCCGGGAGTTACTACACTCCGTCCTGTCACCCTGGCCGTTTATGAAATGGGGAATGGACATCGTCGGTCCCCTACCATGGGCACCCGGTAAGGCTCAATTTATACTATTTATGACTGACTATTTCTCTACATGGGTCAAAGATCAAGCATTTGAGAAGTTCCGGTAAAAAGAAGTCATCGACTTCATTCGGGACCACATATTATGCTTGTTCGGTATACCAGTCGAGATAGTGTGCGATAACGGGCAGCAGTTCATCGGCAGTCAGGTAAGCAAATTATTCGAGGACCATAAGTTCAAAAGGATTTTCTAAACACCCTATCACCCTAGTGGGAACAGACAGGTAGAGTCGACAAACAAAATAATCCTTCAAAACCTTAAGAAAAGGTTGACCAACGCCAAAGGAAAATGGAAGGAAATCCTGCCCGAAGTCTTGTGCGCATACCACACGACCTCAAAATCTAGTACAGGGGCCACTCCATTTTCGTTGGCCTACGGTGCGGAAGCACTAATACCAGTCGACATGGGAGAAGCGAGCCTCAAGTTTTGATATGCGACAAAAGAATCAAACAATGAGGCCATGAGCACGATCCTAGAACTACTGGATGAGAGGCGGTAAGGCCGCTCTAGTCCGATTGCCGCCCAAAAGCAGCTAATAAAAAGATATTACAACCCAAGAGCCAACCTCTGACACGTCAACATCAGGGACTTGGTGTTAAGAAGAGTAACACAAAACACACGGAACCCAAACGAAGGGAATCTAGGACCAAATTGGGAAGGTCCAAATCGAGTCATCAGGATTACCGGTAAAGGTTCGTATAAACGCGAATCAGGAAACGACACACAACTATCAAACAACTGGAATGTGACTCACTTAAAACAATAATACTACTAAGGTACAACCTCTTTCACATTCTTTATTTCTTATATTACGAATTGGGCTAACACTTGCAGGAAACAGCCAAAGGAGAATGTAGTTGTTAGGTCTGAAAGCACGCGTTGCACTCTTTTTCCCTTGAACCGGTTTTGTCCCAAATGGGTTTTTTGGTAAGGTTTTTAATGAGGAAACAAAAAACTGTAATAACTTAGAGTCAAAGACCGGTTTTAAATCGGAGTCAATGGTCGCATCAACAGTATCAGAACCCGCTCAAAGATTGACCTCGAATATCAGGTGCCATCACCCTTGGGTCATGATTTTTAGCAAGGAAGGAAACTCTATGCTCGAACATACTAGGCTCGGTGGTTAGTATTTATATTAAGAGCCAAATGGTGAAATGAACCGTGCAAGCGTAAGTCACCTAAACTATAATACGAGCTTCTACACACTTACAGCCGTGTACGTTACACACAGAAATGAAATAAAGTGTCTACCTTGCTAACAAACATTTTTTACTTCCTTAAAGTATCGAGCCTAAGATATATTCCTACCCAGGAACTATCGAGCCCAAGGGACACCCATATCCGAGCCCAAAGGGCTACCCCCACTCGGGGAATGGCGTCCGAGATAATTTTGGACGGCTCGGGTTATCGAAACCCGAAGGCACAAGACATAGTAGGCAGTGCCCAAACCTAAAAAATACAGCCGCCCTAAAAATGGTTCGGAGACGCCTAAAGCCCGTAATACAAAACATAAGGCCTTCAACAAAATTCCAAACATGTTCAAAGGTTACCCTTAGCAAAGATATAGTCTAAAAACATTTAAAAAATCATCTTGGGGAAAGCTTTCGGTCACTCCGAGACCCCATAAGTTTCAAGAAAAATTTCATTGGGGAAAAATATTGTTCGGACCTCCGAAATATGACTTATTACTACGTTTGATTCCGTGATAAGGCATTTGAAATCTTTCCAATTGTAAAAAGGATGCTAAAGATAATAGACTTGAAAATTGCCATACGGAAAATAACTTTATATACATTACGGAATGTCTTTACAAAGGCCAATGAAAACGGCCTCAACAAAACAAATGTAAAAGATACTAAAACAAAGACAAAAGATCTTAAGGCATCTACGTCTGATCTTCACCGGAACCCGCCTCGTCACCAGAGTCGTGGGGGCCTTCAGGTTCTTCGGAAACCTCGGAGCTTCCTTTGTCTTCGGTTTCAGCCAGCTTCTTGGCCTCAACCTCAAGTCTCTTCCTCGATCTCTGCCAATAGGTCAAAGCCTCGAGCATGAATCTTTCGTGGGTCTCTCTCCGGGATAGCTGCCTCACGCACTCAAGGAGTAGTCTTCAAGCGAGCCTCGACTACTTCTACATCGGCCCTATATTGGGCCACCATCTCTTCAGCATCGACAGAGGTTTTGAGTAGCTGAGACTTTATAGCTTCACATTCTTTACGAGGGAATCCCGCGCTACCAAAGCCGAACTCAACTACGTTCAGAGTTCATCGTACAACTGGAACCACTTTTTGCTTTTTCTTTCGCTACCCGAAGTTGAAACTCTTCCGAGTCCAGCTGAACCTAGGCAGTTTCCTTCTCCGAATCTAGCCGGTTCATTTTTCTCTTCAAACCATCGGCTATGGCTTGGACTTCATTCATTTTAGCTCGGAGTTGGTTGATCCGGTCAATCTTCTACTGAACCTGCAAGTGTTTGTCATTAGTCTCCATGGCTAAGTCTTCATTGCTAACTTCAAAAACCTTTATCTTTTCGACCATATCGGCATGTTCCCGCCTCAGATTCAAATCCTCCCTCTAAGCCTCATCCATCTCGGCCTGAAGGACCTTGATGGCTCTTTCCTGTTGCTCGTTGAAAAGTTTGTACATATCTCTTTTCTCAACAAGCTCCTTGACCTCAAGCTCAAGCTTGTTAACCTAGGTCCAGTACAAAAGAAAGATTTTGTGATGAGTGAGGCCTGCAAAGGGGTAAATAAAAGAAAACATGAGAAATATCAAGAACTAAGTCAAATTTCAGAAGAGCGTAATGGTTCCTTACCCCATTCAGCTCCTGTTATGCCTCGTTGAAAAGGCACGACACATCTACCTCATTAATTTTCGCCTAGTCTTCTTCGGTCACCAGGCATTGGAGGTAGCTCTATACTTCCACGGGATCAGAAAGAACCCGGGCATCCCCTAGAACAGTGAAGATTATCGACCTCTTACGACCGGGATCCGCACTCGGGGCAGGGAACTGGTTGATTAACTTTTGTGCTCGAGTTTAGCCTGCCGATTTTTGAAGACGGATATTTTCTCGTTATTTTCAGATTACCCAGCCCGAAAATCTTCCAAGACGGACGAGTCCATGTCGTCGATAAAGGAACAAAGAATCGTCCATGCCATGAGCCCTTTCGTTAGATTTCTCATTCCTCGCTTGGGCCTCCTCGAGCATAGACTCGATGTAGGAGGGCCTCCCTGAGATCTCAATTACGCCGGGCACTTCCTTTGGATCAGAGCCGGCATCTTGAGAAGTTTCACTCCAAGGATCCGCGTCGGCTTTCTGAGTTGGAAGGGGTCGGTCTCGCGAGTCTCGCACTCGAATGCATCCCAAACCCCGGGATAGGTTGTCGTCCCGTGATTTACAAAAACAGATTCATCCTCCGGCTCGTCCCTAAGCCAAAGGAGGGAGTCAGAGGCAGGCACACGGGAACTGGAGCCCCTCTTGGTCTTGCGGAGCACCCGCTTTTTTGGTTTCTTCGCCTCAGAGTTCGGGAAGCCCGCAGGTTTTCTTTTTCTCTTCTTTTTTCCCTCCGTGGAAGCATCAGAGGGATCAACGGGCGGGGTCACATCTTCGTCCCCTTCCGAAGGCCTAAGTTCGGTGGTCTTAAGCAAACCTACAATGCTAAAGGAGAGGGGTTAATATAATATAAAATAGAGACGTAATGTTGGCTATTCGAAAAGAAACCTTACCAGGAGAAAAGGCTTCCCATCGGCTATTTGAGAGTCTGCGCCATGTGCGCTCGAAGTAGGACATCTAAGTACATATGACCTCGATCTACTCCTTTAACTGGGGGACCACATTCGGAACTTAGGGAATGGCATGTATTCTGGGGGATCAAATCATTGTTCTTCACTCAGAAGAAGCGTCCCTGCCCCGGTCTCGGTCTTCGTCGATACTGGAGAAGAGGGCTTTGCTGGCCCATCGTGTAAGCTTGATCAGTCCCCCTCGAAACATCCGGGGACTGTATAATCGGAGCAGGTGGGCGATCATGGACAGATGAGATTCGGTCTTGTTCACGAAGTAACAGAGGAGTGTCACAATCCTCCATAATGATTGATGGCTTTTCCCGAGGCACACCTCGTACCTCTTGCTAAAATTCAAGATGATCGGGTCCACCGGTCCCAGCATAAAGGGACAATTTTAAACACCTAAGTACCCCTTCACATGGGTAGTAACGACATCCTAGGGCTCGAGGATACCACATCCTTGCCTTCCCAATTGCAGTCCTTACGGACTATGGGAAGAACGTCCTCGAACACGGAACATATATATCTCGAGACCCCTTCGCCCCGATCCTGTTTAGGCAAAGGCTTCTCGACCTTGAAGTCGTCAGCAATTTAGCAGCCCTGGGGATACACACTGAAAAAGGAGGCTCGGGGCCGATTTGTTAACAACCGCAAAAGGGGAAGTCGTTTCGAGGGCCACAACCTCGGGGGCGACCGCTTCAGTACCAACGGCCGATTGAGAAGATGAAGAGGCAAGTTGTTGAGGAATGGTTTTTTAGATGTTTTTGCCATTGTCATTTCGGAGAGAGTTTGAAAATTTGAAGAATAAACACGAAGTTTTGGAGAAATGAGTTTTGAAGATAAAGAATAGAGTATGAAGATTTGAAGAAATTTTGGTAGAAATCTAGAGATTGCTATGAAGATTGAAGAACAGGGATGAAGATTTGAAGATTTGATAAAGGTTCTGATAATGGTTGATGGCTCGAAGATAGCAGTTTGATCGGAAAGTAGAAAAAGTACAAAGGAAGGAGGCTTTTATAGGGAAATAACCGACGCTTCACATTAGGAGGCAACCTACCGGTGAGCGACACGTGTCCGAAGTCAGATAGACGCGATTGATGGGACATTTCGACTCCCTGTCAGAGCTTACGAAGGAGGGAACCGGAGTCATCTGCTGTTTTCCATCGTTTCGGCTAGCCTACTCTCTGAGAAATGAGCGGACTATATGCATACAGGTAAAGTCGAGCCCGCTGCATGGCTCGACTTCCTGGTGAGCCAAGCAGAAAAGGAACTCGAATGTAATGAATCAGAGTCAGAACGAAGAAGCCCTCGTATTAAGGCTCGGGAAAACACCTGCCCTCGAGGATATCGTGGCCATATCCTCGAGGTACGATTTAAGGGTTGAGACCTCGGAGAGCATTACCCAGAAGCTACACACGACTAATAAAGGGACGTGATATTCGGTACGGATATCACGGCGTGAATCTCGGCTCGTATCGACAGAAAATCAGTGATCGTCGAAACGGAAGATTTTTACCTTTTTTGGAATTGTACTTAGGTAAAACTCCCCTACTATATAAAGGAAAAAACTTATTATTCATGGGGCACATCGTAACACGCATATCAAGGCAATATACTCTTATTTTCTCTGTTATCCAAAGTTTTTACTTTTGTTCATCAGTACTTTATTAGTGTGAGCCCAGAACCGAAAACAGACATTTCATTAAGCTGTTACTGAGCCCGGGTCACTCCCCTTAATTGGTTTGACTATTTATTACGTCCTTTATCTATTTAATCTAACGCTATTTATCATTTGTATTGAATTAATCTGCATATCCTTAAAACCACATATAAATTCAATTATTATCTGTTTTTAGGCTAAACATAAATGCCTTTTTGACTTTCATAAATCTCGTGCCTAGTAAATTATGTAATATAAATTGAGACACAGGGAGTAACTTATAAAAATAACCCTCTCTGATTAAGGTTAGGTCAGTAAGACTGTGACTCTTTTACCACTACCCTATAGCCAGAGGCGGAGCCAAGATTTGAAGTTTATAGGTTCAGGGTTTTAATTTTTTTAAGTTACTGGGTTCTAAATTAATAATTTGTACATATTCAATGAATTTTTTAAGACAAACACATGAATTGAACCAAAGCGACTGGGTTCGACCGAACCCGTACTCAATGGGCTAGCTCCGCCCCTGCCTATAGCTTTTTGTCAAGGTGTCTCCTTAGATATTGTTTGATGAATATACCATGATTGCAGTAACGTTGGTGGTATGTGCAATTAATAGCCCGTATATCTCTAGCATTGACTCGTGAAAAATGTAGGACATCTAAGTTCAATTGATCTTTTAGGTTTTGCCATAGAATGTGAGGGAGTTCCGCTGAATAATGATAGAGAATTGATCAGCAAATGATGCCGACGTTTGATGTGATCTATAGGGTCTGGAAGTCCATCTAATGATTTTGAAGTACAGGAAAACAAAATCATTTTCTCCCTTAAAATTGGGCTTTTGATATAATTTATTCTTAAAACCGGATAACAGTTAAATTTATACACGATTTTAATAATATATGGGTTAATTCAATACAAGTGATCAATGACATTAGATTAAGCAAATAAAAGACATAATAAATGGTCAACCCAATGATAAGAGTGAATCCGAGCTCGGTTAATGTCTTAACAAGAAAATTGCCTTCGGTTCCGAGCTTGCACTTATGAAGAACTTATGAACAAAAACAGGAACTTTTAATACTTATAAAAATAAAGAATATATTGCATTGGTATGCTTGTTATTATGTGTATAATAAATAATAAGTTTCCCCTTATTAAGAGAATTTGGTAATACTAATATCCAATTGATTCTAATGATTTATAATAAAAATTTATGCAAAAATATGACTTAGACAAGCAAAGGTTTATGAATTACATAACAGATTATTTTATCTTTACTTATGGAGACGTTGATTGTAACACTAAGGCCATCAGGTTTCACCAATAAAGTACATAAATGTAAAGTTTGAAAATGCTAAATATCTAAATTGGCAAGCTGAAGCACAAAGTGACAGCACTTTCATTTCGAAACTGGTAAAATTGAAGGCTACCCAAAAAAAAATGACGCTGATAAAGTGTCTCAACAATTTGCATTTGAATTTTAGGGAGAATAATTGGAGTCTCGTGAAAGAGATGCCAATAAGCATATGGATAGTCTAATATCGATATAATAAAGTGGAGAGTATAGGCCGGAGACTAGTCACTACTAGAGCATAGGTAAATCCATGATAGTGTAGTTATTTTGTATTAGAAAATGCGAATGTAGTGATTCTGTTCCAGAATTTATAGTTTATGAGGTCGAAATTTAATTTAATATTTTTAAATTATTAATTTATAATATATGTTTACCTTTAAAATTGGATAATAACTAAATTTATAGGTGGTTTTAAGGATATGTAATTTTGCTTGGCACAAACTGAGAAATATGAAAATTGATATTAAAAATTAACTGTAAAATAAAGTAAACCAATGTAATGTGCAGCTTTGGCCCTCGAGTTAGGTCGCCCTCGAACCAACTGAATATGTTATTAAAGAGTAAGAATATAAGAGAGCTTAAGAGAGAAAACGTAATATGTTGCTTTGTTATGCGTGAATGTGTTGTTTACAAAATGATTAGAACCCCCTTTATATAGTACAAGAATTCTACTTATGGTAAAATTCTAAATACAGAAGAAAATCCCATGATTGGCTAATTAATCGGTCTTGACTTGATACATGCCGAGATTTCCGCCATGATCCTTGCCCGATCACGGATATCTCGGCTTTCTGTTATTCGACTCAGCAAGCTTCTTTCGATCTTGCTCGATCTTTATCCCACTCGGTCTCGAACATACCTGGTCTTGATCTTGATCGGTCACTGATTCATGAGCTTAGCAATCTATCTTCGTGTCATGGTCCGATACAATGTGCGGTCAAACCTTGGCCTGCCGCCCTGGTCTCGATTAACCATACGAAATTGGGCAAGCCCGATTTTGACCGTATACAGATAGTTCCCTCATTTTTTGGAGAGTAATGACAAGAAACGAATTGAGTCCTCGAACTTCACCTCGGTTCATCATGACATAAGCATCGTGACGTAAGTGGCAGAGGTGACCGAAATGACCCGTCGATACAGTTCCCAAAGCATTTAATGTGCGTCAGTCGACGGTCGCCCACCACTAGCTTTGAACTGTAGCTATAAAACCAATAAATAGCCCTCTTCTTCACTCTTTCAAGCTTTACTTTCAATCTCCTTCATTCCAATCTTCATAGTTCTTGGCCTTCTTTAAAGCTTCCTATCTTCAGGTCTTTGAGTTTCTTTGCCTCTTCTTCCTAAAACACCAAATATTTCAATATTTATTCTTCTTTGCCCACAAAAACTAAATGGCCAAAACAGTGAAAATTGTTCCGCAGAAAGAAACCGCTTTCTCTTCCTGGTCGGCCGGGGAGAAACCAGCGGCGGAGCCACGCCCTGAAGAGTTCGTTCACGGGGGTATGTAATTGATTTTGACTTCAAAGTCGAGAAACCTCCTCGATTCCTGGTTGATCCAACCTCCACCCGAGAAGCCCATGGGATCCGCGAGTCGGTATCGAGATATGTATGCTCGATACCCAAAAGCCCCCTTGACCAGAAAAAGAAAGATTGCAATTGGGTAAATAAAGAGGTGGTGGTGCCAACACCAGAAGAATCAATTACCACCCACGTGGAAGGGTTCTTAAGTGTTTACACTTATCCTTTCACTTTGGGTCCCCTCGATCCGATAATCGTGGACTTTTGCAAGAAATACTAGGTGACCCTCAGCCAAATTCACCCCTCTTTCTGGAGGATCGTGATACTACTTCGCTATTTTGTGAACAAAGTCGATGGACTTGCCTTCACCCTCGATCACCTCATACGACTGTACAGCCCTCGACTCTATCAAGGTGGGATAATAAATCTTCAACGCCGGGCCACCAAGGCACCCTTCTCGAGCATAGACAAAGACAAGGACCGGGGCTGGATAGGCCTGTTTGTTCGAGTGAAGACCACGAACCTAATCTCGGCTGGGAATATGCCATTTCCTAAGAAATGGAATATGAAACGTAAGTATAACTCAGTCTTTGATTTTTGCTCATTGTCTTTACTTTTTCATCCTTTCTTATCGGTATTCCACTTGATTCAACCGTTGCCTGGATGTCGGGTGCAGTTCCCCATCTCGAGAACTGGGTTAGGATCCTAGTACCAAAGTCAACACATGCCGAGCGCGTATGGCGTGATTTGTCAAAGGGCCGGTCGGAGGCTAGCAATCACGGTAATCCTTCTTCTCGACTTAATAATTTAACCATTGTTCAAATATCTTTCTGAGCTTACTTAATTTCTCCTTTTGTAGGTCTCAGGAAGGATGCGACGATGAGGTCCCCATCCGGTGATGAAGAAGTTTCACCACCCATCTCGAAGAAGGCGAAGGAGAGCAAGAGGAAAAGGGTTGCCGTGCCTATTTTTCTCATGAAATCAGGTTTCGACATGTGACAACTCTTTTAAATGGGTATTAAAAGAGGAGAGTCGCCACCTAAAAAATTTTAAGGTGCCTTAGGGAACTTATTTGCAAATGACTCTGATTTAACTAGTCAACGCTACCAAAGATCGGGTAAGGGTTCAAGTTACTTCAAAGAGAAGGTGTTAGGCTCTCCTATAGGTCCACAACTGTGGGTCCCGGCCGAACATAAATTATCTGAATTAGGATACATGATCAAATAAGCAAAGAGAGTACAAAAATCTAAGAATTTTGTTACAAAGACCTTAATGCGAATATAGAGGTACAACTATTTTAATTCTACTAGAAAGGAAGAAAGGAAAAGGGGGGTCCTAAGTTTTTTAGCCTAAAGGATCACCCACAGCAACATAAATAATATTTTTCAACTCCCTTGAGATAGGGTGTTACTCATACTATTCAGCGGGCACAGACTATCATCTCCTGCTACTGGATTACTATGTTAAAGTTGTTTACCTAAAAGTGCTCTAATTCAATTCTAAGTCGTGCCCTACGCGTGCACTACCCGTCTCATACCTATGGTCCAGGAGGTTTTGGAACACTATTTGGATGGTCCTAGACCTTACCTAGGTTGTTCAAAAATGAAAAGCTAAGCGACAGACAAAACACATAAGATTTCATGTAAAGGCAGTTAGAGGCTCATATTATCCTCCACAGTTAGACAGTAGATGCATGCAAACAAATATTCAAGTTAGGAGATCTCAGAATTCAAAACCTTAAGCCCTATAGACATGACTTCTAGGCGGCTTTGAATCAAAGTATGTGGGCAGTTTCAGATGCAAGATATTGCTCATAGGCAGGATTATACAAGCATTACTAGCTAGTTAATGAAATCACAAGTTTTAAGTTATCAGCCCTATATGTGGTGTGCCTAGGTGATCTACGCAGTTGAGTGTAACAAAATCTGCTGGGAGAAGTCCCGGAATTATTCATGCTCTCTAATAGTAGTGCACATAAAACAGTGTTTGGGGTGGTTTAGCATTAACCAATTATGGCGAGAAATTATTCCCTATAGGCAGGATCTCTAATGCATAGTATTTAGAGCTTATTTTTTTGGCATATCTTAATCCTATAGGCATATTTTCTAGATGAACAACACCAAATAGAATAATTGGAATCTTTTAGGCAAGATTTCTAATGAATGACGCGAATTGAAAGAAAAATCAGTGACATTGGTTCCTATAGGCAGGTTTTCTAATAGCACATAACAGTAATCATAATTGCGACATTTTTTATTTATGTTTGCTAGCAGGCAGTACGTGTGTGTGTGCTTCCCCTAATGGCATGATTTCTATAGTGCCCATAATGATTGAATAACACATATAACAAATAAAGCACCAAGTCCTATAGGCATATTATCTACCCATATTTTTCATGCAAATGATCAAATCTACCCATTTCCCATTTCACTAATACCCCAATCGTTTATACAAAAGTCATTACAGGCCCAATAATGCGTAAGATACAAATGCTACACAAATAATGATAATAGGACCATAGTAGGCCCAAGTGAAATACCCAGCACTGTCTGGGCCTTCAGTAATTCTCACACAACATACCCAGACCTCCAATAAAAAGTCATATTCAACACACGACCCCAGAATCCATAAAGGAGCCCAAAGACAATTTATTTGACCATATTGCCAAGTATTGCACCATCTAAATCAACCAACCCAGATATACAACAGATAATAGGAAAGAAGGGATGAATAGGAGTAGTTTAAGTTTCAAAAAATGACTAAGGACCCAAGTCCTAGTGTATCAGAGTTCACAAGGGCCTCAAATGGACCCCGAGCGGTGCTCACACTAGGGAGGTCAATAATAGATCCTAGATAGCCTTGGATTTCAGCCGGCTAAGAATGAGAACTCAAGAGAGCACAAGGGACAAGTGAAGGAGAATGAGACAAGGTAGAGAGACAAGAACTGAGGGATACATACATAGTCATTTTGAGCATATAGAGCAAATAATCGAACATGTCATAAGGTTTGAGAACAAACTTAGCAAAGATTTCGAAAACAGGTTCAACATGTAGTGCATAAGCAGTCATACAATAGCAGAGTCAAGGGAAGAACAAGTTTTCAATATTGGTGAAAGTATCACACACAGGTTCATAATAAAAGAAAAGGTCCAAATTATGCTAAGTGTAGGTCCTAGTGTTACGACGTAGTCATGTTAATTTGGTAGCAGAACAGCATTTAGACATGATAGGGAAGTAGATTATTACAACTACTGGTCAGTCAAGGGAGCTAAAAAACATGCAAAAGGGCATATTGATAGAGAACTATTCATGGTTGATAAAAAAGTCTTGACACAGATTTAAAACATGCTACATCGGCAAGACACCACAACAGAAATTCAGAATAGGATAGGGAATAGACTTGTGCCATATAGTAAATATAAACATTCATTTTTTGAACACAATTGACTAGTTGACTAAAGAGAGCACAAATTATGCAGGTAAGGCATGTTTAAATAAAAGAATTGATAGCATGAAGCAAAATTAGACACCAAAGAGATGCTAACAAGTGCAAAGGTCTCAAACAGCAGTAGTTCATAACACATTGGCTAGATAGACTTGAAAAGAATCTAATTTACTCGAATCAGGTTTTAGGCATGTTTCAAACTACTAACATTAGGAAGTTAAAGATTAAAAACACCTAAAATTGAAGTAAAGCAAATAAAATTGCACACAAAACAACCTAGAAAACACATAAAGCTAACGAATTTCAGAAGTGAAAACATGTGTAAATTGCAGATACAAAGGAATGAAATTGCAAAAGTCCAGTAACTCACAAGTTAAACGAATAGTAGTAAAAAATATACTTTCACAAAAACCCAGAATCCCAATGCGTCAAAGTTCCCAAGAGCTTCGATGAACTCCGGACAATGCTCGCACCAAGAATTGGTTGAGTAGCAAGGTCTTAGTGTCCTTGGCTTTCAGCCGGCCAAACCAAAATACAGAACAAGAGAATAGCAAAAACCCAAATTTTGGTGAAGAAAATGTCGATTAAAGTTTGTCCCAAAAAGGGAAATGGAGGGGGGGGGTTATATATCATTAAGGATTGAATAAACACACAAGGAAACAAAATAAATCAAAAAACAAATAAGGAAAGAGGACATGCAAATCAGTTCAAAATCAATTTAAGAGAGAAATCTGGTAAACCCTAGTTTTTTAGGGAAAATGTAAATCAAAAGAAATCTAAATGGAATCGGACTCAAATAATACGGTATTGAACGTATGTAGACGAAACAATGCTCAAAATCAAAGATTCGAACCATGTTCGATTCAGAAATTATTGCTTGCCATGTTTAGGCAAACACTTAGGTAACACCACAAACGGACAACCAGTACCATAAGGATTCAAATATGGCAAGAGAATAGTAGACGAATCCCATTATCAGTGGGATTAGGGGAGGGATTAGGGGAGGCGTCTAGGGTTTGCTAAAGAGGAGAAGAGTGGAGGAGGAAATAGAGGCGGCGTCTTTAGGAAATAGGGTTAGAGTTAGGTTTTGGGGGATATAAGAAAAGGGAGTGAGTGTTATCACCTTTGATCAAAGATCGAGATTAAAAGCGAGTTGGGTCAGTTTTGGACTGGGCAGGGTCGCTTGGGATTAGGCTTGAGGTTTGGGCCAGGGATCTGGGTTTGTCTGCTCCAAAAAATAACTCAAAATTGGGTCAGCTTTTTACTTGGGAGATTAAAAGGGAAATAATTTAATAAAATAGCTAAATAAATATATAAAATGCTATATTTTGCAAATTAATACTTTAAACAATGACAAAAGATTATAAAAAATAAAAAAATATTATTTTGATCCTGAATGAAATGACAAACGCAATAAATATGCAAAATATAGGCTATTATTGCAAGTTTGTGCAAATAGCCTAAAATAACTATTGTAATTATATAAAATGAAGTGAAAATATCTAAAATATGTATTAGATATGCAAATAATAATTTTAAGTGATTAATTCATCACAAAATAATTTGGAGTAATTAATAAATATTCCAGTAGTTTAAATATAAGAAAAAATAATTTTAAAGCTCTAATATTATGGAAAATTATAAAAATGCTTGAGTAAATCTTGTAAATTAAATAATGATGCAAAATGATATTTGAAAATATATATGTTGTTTGAGAAAATATGAGAGAAAATCTGGGTATCAACAGCTGCCCTCTTTACCCGAAAATGATGAAAGAGTTGTTGGGTAAAGAAAATGATGACCAATTTTGGCCGAATGATGTGATTTGAAAAATGGAGGTCGAACCCTAGTTCCTGAGTTACCTACATATCCCTGGTGTTATGAGAATCAGTTCGTGTGTAGTTCTGGATCCAGCGGTGAACTGAACTGACAGAGTTGCTATATGAATGATCGTATGTTTCGGAAAGGGTTCTTTTGGGTAGAACAGTATCAAATGAATTTATACAAAATCATAAACGTGAGTCTGAAATGTTGTGGATGTATCTTAGAACGAGTATCTGAATGGTAATGAAGTAAAAGGCAGGCAACTGATGGTGGTTGTTTATGTTTGAAACTATTGAAGGACGTGAACGTCGTGAACGGAAAATGGAGCAAGGATTTCTCCCATTTGAAAAATGGTTACTTCCTGATTTACCTGAAAAACTTAAAACATAGAGCATGCGAATATATACGGGTTATTTCGAGAATTTAAACATGATGCAAATTCCCTTTGAACCATGAAGGTTGTCTTTGGACGGTGAGGATGATGTCCTTAGACTATGACATCCTAGGCCATGAATCATGTGATAAGGGATTCACAGGCCATGAAATGATGTCCTCGGTCCATGAGGATGGTTCCTTTGAACCATGACGCTTTGAATAATGATGTGCACTTTTGAGAGATCCTCAGACCATGGAATGGTGTCTTACGGCTATGAGGATGATGCCTTCGAACTATGACACCTTTGGAAAAAATGGCAATGTTTCAGCCCGTGAAATGCAAATATATGATATTTAGTTATATGCAAAATGAGACAAGGCAAGGCTTAGTCTTGTATAAGATGAGGGTCGTGCTTAGCCCCAGAAGATAATGCCAGGTCTTAGATAGCGTAATGAAGATAGTATTTAGTCTTACGCAGGAAAAGGCAGTGCTTAGCCTTATACAATTAGGGAGGCAATGCTTAGCCTCATGCAAAGAGGGAGAAAATGCTTAGTCTCATGCAGGGAAAGGCAGTGCTTAGCCTTATGCAAGAAAGGAGGAAATACTTAGCCTCATGCAAAGAAAGAGACAATGCTTAGTCTCATGCAGGAAAAGCAGTGCTTAGCCTTATGCAATTGGGGAGGCAATGCTTAGCCTCATGCAATTAGGAGATAATGCTTAGTCCCATGCGAAAAAGGCAGTGCTTAGCCTCATGCAAAAAGGGAGGCAGTGCTTAGCCTCATGCAAAGAAAGAGACAATGCTTAGTCTCATGAAGGAAAGGCAGTGCTTAGCCTTATGCAATTGGAGAGGTAATACTTAGCCTCATGTAAAGAGGAGACAATGCCTAGTCTCATGCAGGGAAAGGCAATGCTTAGCCTTATGTAATTAGGGAGGCAATGCTTAGCCTCATGTAAAGAGGAGACAATGCTTAGTCTCATGCAAGAAAGGCAATGCTTAGCCTTATGAAATTAAGGAGGCGTTGCTTAGCCTTATGCAAGAGAACGATGAGTGATAGTAAAGCATTTCTTAGTTGGAGGTGCTTGAGCTAGATAATTTTTTGTCTTGAGGGTAGTGACCTGACGTGTATGCAGATATTGTTTTCTTATTATGCCTGCATCCAAAGAAAAAATGTGAGTTCTTTGGGAGAAGGTTGGTTCGCGCTTTCGTCTTCTTGCTTTGCCTTTGCTCCTGTCTTGAGATCTTGTTTGAGTTACCCTGGGTAACTTCTGGCTTTTATAGAAAAAAAGTTTTCGAAAACTTGCGTGCATTTGATGAATGTCATTATTTAAAATATAGTACCGTGCAATATCAAGTAATTTAGATGAACTGATGACTGTGACATTTTTTAGAGACATTGCGACCTCCTTGCTTTAGAATTTTGAGGTTCCTCCTCAAAATTCTGCCCCAATTTAAATGCAACTCTTTGACTGTTCTGCGTATGACAAAGTTGGCTGGACTTGCTTTAGAATTTTGAGGGTCCTCCTCAAAAACCTGCCCCAGTTTTGATAATGGAAACAAATGAATAATTTATTAAGATGTGACCGAACCCACAGGGTTGCCTATGTATCCCCTCTTAAATGGAAATCATGTCAAGCGTAGTTCAGCCTCTTGTATTATTCTTAAAGAAGGAATTTCTACTTCGGCGGGAATAACGACTTTAGTACCATACACCGGCAAATAAGGAGTTTCCACAGGTGATGTGGGAACCGTGGTACTATATCCAAGCAGGGAAAATGGTATTTTCTCATGCCATTGTTTGTGATTATCTACCATTTTCCTCAATATCTTCTTGATGTTCTTATTGGCGTCTTCCACAACTCCATTCATTTGTGGCATGTATGCTGTGGAATTCTTGTGCTTGATCTTGAAGGTCTCACATATGGATCTCATCAAATCATTTTTAAGGTTGGCGGCGTTGGCGGTGATGATTGATTCTGGTATCCTGAATCGACAAACAATACGATCCCGAACAAAATTTGTGACGACCTTCTTAGTAACAGCCTTGTAAGATGTGGCTTCAACCCATTTTTTGAAATAGTCTATCGCCACTAGAATGAAATTGTGCCTATTTGAAGCAGCGGGTTCGTTTGGACCAATCGGAGAAAGGCCAAGGTGCACTTGTTGCACTGAGTTCATTGGGTGGCACTCGTATCATATCAGCATATACTTGGCATTGATGAAACTTTTGGACATACTTGATGCAGTCTGTTTCCATAGTTATCCAGAAATATTTTTCTCTCAATGTCATCTTAGCTAGGACAAAATCGTTCATGTGCGGTCTGCAAGTTCCGGCATGTATTTCTTCGAGCAATCTGGACACTTCCTTGGCATTGACACACCGTAATAATCCCAGGTCTGGAGTCCTTCTGTACAGAATTCCTCCGCTTTGGAAGAAGTGGTTGGATAATCTTCAGAGTGTGCGTTTCTGAGTATGATTTGCGTGCTCCGAGTACTCTCATTTTGCCAAATATTCTTTGATGTCATGGAACCATGGATTTCTATCAATTTCTTCTTCAAAATGAGCACCATAAGCTGGCTGATTATGAATCCCTCTTGGGATAGGATCGATGAAATTCTTGTCTGAGTGTTGTATCATAGAAGATAAAGTGGCCACTCCATCTACGAACTCATTCTGGATTCTCGGAATATTTTTGAATTCTATCTTTGTGAATCTCTTCATCAACTCTTGTACATAGTACAAATATGGAAATATTTTGGTATTCTTTGTGGCCTATTCTCCTAAAACCTGATGTACCAAAAGGTCGGAATCTCTAACTACCAGCAATTCCTGAACATTCATGTCAATGGCTAACCTGAGTCCTAAGATGCAGGCCTCATATTCTGCCATGTTGTTGGTACATGGAAACCTTATTTTTTCGGATACCAGATAGTGTTGGACTGTTTCTTATATTAAGACTGCTCCAATACCCACTCCTTTGAAGTTTGCAGCTCCGTCGAAGAACATTTTCCAACCATCATAGGCTTCGGTGATATCTTCTCCTAGGAATGATACCTCCTTGTCAAGAAAATACATTTTCAGTGGTTCGTACTCTCCGTCTACAGGATTTTCTGCCAAATGATCCGTCAATGCTTGCTCTTTGACCGCTTTCTGAGTTACATAGATGATGTCGAACTCACTCAGTAATATCTACCATTTTTGCTAACTTTCCCGTAGGAATGGGTTTCTAGAAGATCTATTTTAGCGGATCCATCCTTGATATGAGATATGTGGTGTAGACATAGAAGTAGTGCCTCAACTTTTGAGCTATCCATGTCAAAACGCAGCAGGTTCTCTCCAGCAAAGAATACCGTGCTTCGTAGGGTGTGAATTTCTTACTCAGATAGTATATGGCCTGCTTTTTTCTTCCCGTCTCGTCGTGTTGTCTCAAAACACAACAAAAATCCCCATCTAGTACGAATAAATAAAGTAGCAGAGATCTCTCAGGTTCTGGTGGGACTAGAACAGGTGGTTTAGATAAATATTCCTTAATTTTGTCAAAGGCTTTCTGACATTCTTCAGTCCAACTTATTGCGACGTCTTTCTTCAATATTTTGAAGATCGGTTCACAAATCATGGCTGATTGTGCTATGAAACGGATGATGTAATTGAGACGCCCTAAGAAACTCATCACATCTTTCTTGTTCTTCGGAGGTGGAAAGTCTTGGATAACCTTGACCTTTGACGGGTCTAGCTCAATTCCTCGGCGGCTGATGATGAACCCTAACAATTTTCCAGCAGGGACTCCGAAGGCACACTTTGCGGGATTCAGTTTCATATTGTACCTTCGAAGTCGATCAAAAAATTTCCTCAAATCTACTATGTCATTTGTACCCATTTTAGATTTGATGATGACGTCGTCCACGTACACCTCTATCTCCTTGTGTATCATGTCATGGAAAATGGTTGTCATAGCTCTCATATAAGTGGCTCCAGCATTCTTCAGGTGTGATAAAGGCTATCTTTTCGGCGTCCTCTTCATCCATCTAGATCTGATGATACCACGCGAAGCAATCCACACAAGATTAGAGTTCATGTTTGGCACAGTTGTCGATCAGTATGTGTATATTGGACAATGGGAAATCAGCTTTGGGACTTTCTCTGTTTAATTCCTGATAATCGACACACACTCTGACCTTCCCATCTTTCTTTGGAACCGGCACAATGTTAGCCAATCAGGTCGGATATTCAACCACTCTGAGAACTTTGGCTTTGATTTGCTTAGTGACTTCCTCTTTTATTTTCAAACTTATGTCTGGCTTGAATTTTCTGAGTTTCTGCTTTACAGGTGGACACATGGAATCGATAGGTAGTTTATGATCCACTATGGATGTGCTCAAACCAGTCATATCATCATAGGACCATGGAAAAATATCCTCATACTCCTTCAAGAACCGAATGTATTCTTCCTTCTCTGACGGCGATAAATGAATGCTTACACGCGTTTTGACTGTTTCGGAATCTCCCAAATTAACTGTTTCAGTCTCATCCAAATTAGACTTAGGCTTGTTTTTTAAGCTTTCCACTTCTCTGACAATTTCCTCTGAATCACAAGGTTGCATTGTATCATTACATGTCACAGTCGTAGGTTCATCGGGATAAGTAATAATAACATTGTATAGAGAAAAATGTAAAGGATAATAATAAATACTAAAAATAGTAATCCATCGATAAAAATTTAAAAACTTCAAATAAGTGCAGCTCGATGATTCGAGCAATTATTTCAAAACAAAATACGCTTAAAACAAAATACTGAAAATGTCTTAGATGCTCATAAAATTGCTTTTTTTTTAAATAAGTGATGCTAATTGCAAGGCCACCCAGGAACTCGATAGGGCCTTGATGGTGCAGCAGTCCAGTTCTTGAGAACAGCTCCTCTCTCCATGGTTCGAATAGTAAGGCCTTCCTCTTCCTCCTCCTCCTCCTCCTCCTCCTCCTCCTCCTCCTCCTCGGCTACCGGACTGCAATCCATGTCTTCATCATCCAGAAACAAATTCCTTATGCCGGCTAAAACTTCATCCTCTTCACACCCCTACATCATGTCAGCTCGATGAAATGACTGGTGTAAATGTGAAACTGGTTATTCTAGCGGATAATAAGGACCACACCATGGCGGCGATCAATCCTGATACTCTTTCCAGGTGTATTCATACCCAAGACCAAAAGTTGTACCATGATGCTTTAGCTGTATCGATTTGGTGATCCCTTGAAGATTCTTGCCGAGACCCTTGCCAGATTCATACCATGTCCATGACAATATGCTTTCTATCTTATTGATCTACCATTTATCTTTCTCAATTGCGTTGATGCGCTCAATGCGATGTTATATTTATCCACCCAACTTCCTTCTATTCTCGACGACTAGAACAGTCTGATTGGTATAAATGGGGTTAATCCCGTCTCCATGGATGATCACTTCCTGATGGTTCCACTCAAACTTCACAGCCTGATGTAGAGTAGAAGCTACGGCCCCAGCGGAATGTATCCAGGGTCGCCCCAAAAATAGATTGTAGGTAGCAGATATATCCAGTACTTGAAAATCGGCATCAAAGCAGGTTGGGCCCATCTGTACGCTGAGGTTAATCACTCCAATCGTGGCCCTTTGAGATTCATCAAATGCTTTTACATTCATACTTCCTGCTCGTATCTTGTATAAGTCTTTATCCAATCTTTTTAGATCAGTTAGTAGACATATGTTGAGACTCGAGCCCCCATCGATCAGGACTCTAGCGATGAATTTATCCTCAAACTACACTGTGATATGCAGTGGTCTGTTGTGACTTAGTCGTTCTGGTGACAGATCGTCTTCATGAAAAGTGATTTTGTGGCTTTCCAACACTTGCCCTACTATGTTGGTCATTTCTCCATTGGTGATGTTAGTGGGTACATAGGCTTCATTCAATACCTTCATCAGGGAATTCCTATGTGCCTCAGAGTTTTGCAGCAGTGATAAAATGGATATTTGAGCAGGGGTTTTGTTCAGATGGTCAACCATAGAGTATTCTCTTGCTCGCACCTTTCTCCAAAGGTCATCCGGGTCGGTCTCAATGACAAGAGGCTTAGATGCAGCTTCTTTGCTCGTTCCTCCCAAATGCTCGGGTGTACAAAACCTACCGATTTTGGTCATGCCTCGCGCTGTACCTATTTCTTCCATTTTTCCTTCTCCTTTCATTCTTGCTTCCGTAGCATAATCCCATGGTATAGCACACTTATAAGATGGCGTAGGTGATACCATCATGGTGAAGGGTGTTGTCACTTCAACTTCAAACAGAGTCAGTACGGCTACCTCAACTTCAATTAGTGCCTGAGTTTGTACCACGATAGGTGTGAGAGTGACTGGAGATGTTTTAGGATTATCCCCTTCTCTAATGAGTCCAACTGACCTTTCTGTATCCCATTCTTCATCGGTCTCTATCACATTTACTCCTTCACCTCTGTGATCCGGGAGAGGATTGTTACGAACGTTAGGTGCGACCTCTTTTCCTGTATGACTTTAGTGTCAATTAATGTCTGAATATTATCATTCAGAGTATGACACTCATCAATAATATGACCCTTCATGCCTGAGTGATAGGCACATGTATTTTTTGGGTTAATCCACTGAGAAGAGTTTTCTATAGCAACAGCGGGAACGGGAGTGACATAACCAGCAGCCTTTATCCTCTCGTATAGTTGGTCTATGGGTTCAGCAATCAGAGTGTATTGTCTGGGTGGTCTGCGATCAAAATTTGGTCTTGGTTTTTGGTAATTTTGGTGGGTTGGTGGTGAGTGGTAACATGTTGGTTGGGTGTTATAAGTGTGGTAGGTGGTGGCAGGTTGTTGGTATCTGGGGGGTGAAGGATGATATGTGGGTGGAGGTGTTTGGTATGTGAAAGGAGACATTGGACCTTGGGTTACCATTATTGCACCCACTTCTTTCTTCTTGGAGATACCTCCTGACTGCAAAGCTTTATTTTTGGCTTGGAGTGCTTCGAAGTTTGTCACCATTCCACTTTTGATCCCCTCTTCTATTCTTCCCCCAACTTGATGATGTCAGAAAATTTATGGTTTTCAATAACTACCAATCTGTCGTAATATTGTGGGTCTTGAGCTCTGACGATGAATTTATTCATCTGTTCTTCTTGAAGTGCCGGCCTTACTTTTGCGGCTTCAGACCTCCATCGAGTAGAAAACTCGCGGAAGGTTTCTGTTGGCTTTTTCTTGAGATTCTGAATGTAGAAAACGTCTGGAGCATTTTCTGTGTTGAACCTGAACCGATCCATGAAATATGACACCACGCTCACCCTATTAACCCACTTCTTTGGGTTCTAACTGATGTACCAAGACAAGGCATCCCCAGTGAGACTTCTCATGAACAACTTCATACGGATTCATTCATCCTTGCCAACCCCTACAAGTTTGTCACAATACGTTCTCAGATGCACTTTCGGATCACAAGTTTCGTCGAACATTTCGAACTTGGGAGGTTAATAACCCTTCAGCAGTTCTACATCTAGCTGAATACAAAAATCCTCATAATTCAAACCCTCAATGCCCTTGCCACCTTCGACACTCTGAACTCTGTTAGTGAGCTTCTTGAGTTCTTCAGCCATGTTCTTAATGAACAGAACCTTCTCGGTGGATTCTGGTATATATAGCGTCTGTTGTGGTGTATGGGGTAAATTTTCCACATATATGGGATTGCTTTGGTGGACTCCGGGAATCTGGGCATAATGGTGGTCATTGGTTGAGTTTTGGGGATCAGGAGTAAGTTGCGGTGCATTTTGAGGAGTGTGGTAAGTGGTGGTTTGTGGTAAGTGGTGGTTTGTGGATATTGAGCTGGATGGTGATGGTGTTGTGGAGGAGTGGGTACTGGTGGAGGATTATGGTTTTGAGGAGGTCTGGCGTATTGATGTGGCGCGGGAGGATTTGGCGGTGGATTTTGGTTCTGTATCTTTTGGGGAGGTGTCGGGTTTTGTGCGTTTGTGTTATGTTGGTTGATGTCGGGTAAGTTTAGAGTGAGGTAAAGGTTTGCCAAGTTCCAAACCTGCTCAAGTTCCCCTTGTAGCTCCAATATTTTCTGTTCCAGGCGTAGGACCAATTCATTCTATGCTGGAGTACTCCGACCATCCCAAGTTTCAATGTTCTCTGCATTGGTAGCATTGTCTTTTCTGATACAACTCAAATCGTCCATTTTCCCTTTTCCTTTTCCTTTGGGGTAGCTTGGTGGAGGATGCGGTGGAGGACCTCTGGATCTAGTGTGATATGTTGACGATGCCAGTATGCGCGAACCAAACTTGGGGAATGGGAATAAATAAAAGAAAATAAAAACAAAAGGTAACCAAGTTAGTAAGGAGTATTAAAAGAATGTTTATGATATTGAACATGTGTTGCAAAATTAGGTAATAAATCCGTGTCCTAATTTGAAGGACCTCGTTGTGCCTGAGGTAGGCCTAAGTGACACATAGACTTGGAGAAAATCGATGCCAATAATTGCATCATTTCATTAATGCAAAAATGAATCAAATCCTTACTAAAACGATAATAATGAGAAAGTCACTAATGCAATTTGCCTTATTACAATCAAAATCTAAAACGATTCTAAAAGGCAGTAAAGACATTGTTTCCTAATCTACTTGGCCCCAGAAGAACCTTCTCCATGCTTGTCCTCTTTGGATCCGTCAATCATGTTCCCTAGGTCGCGCATATCTAACAATAGGTAAGCCCTTTCTAGATGCCCTCCTTCATTGCCTTCCATGTTCTAACAATCCGAGAGTCTCTTTCTCATCCTCCCCTCAAGGTTCATTAAACCTTGCTCCAAATATTCCAATCTCTCTGTTGATTTAGTAGCAATTTCTTTCCATTCGTTGATCGCTTCCTTATCCACTTTGTGTTGTTCCAGGTGCCTAGCTTCAGACTCGAAGACCCTTTTGGGCAGCATCCTATACTTGTTTTGTGCTTCAGCAGCGTCATCTATAACCCTATTTTTCATATTAATTCTTGTCTTGACGTCTCCCACTATGTCATCTACCAACCATGATGGGTAGAAGTACACATAGCCGGCATGCTACCTGTCCGGTTCGATAGTATATTTTTCCAAATGACCTTGTAATTCCACATATTCTGTGCCTCGAACTTAAATGGAATGATGTTCCCTATAAAATTTGTTTTGTATTTGACCATGTAGAAACTCGAGGTATAACTTGTTTTCTTCTAGCTTGCCTCATTGCCCTTATAAGAGCATAATGATAGATTACCCTTAACCCGATCAGCACTAGATGAGTAGTCTATCTTGATCTGATGATGAACTCACAGCTAGGGAACCTTTCAAACATCCAAATGTACCTTTTCGTTAGTCAGATTGCTGAAGAAACGCACCCAACTCACAGCACTTCAGGTTGTGCAAACATATCTGGGATAAATGTCATTCTCTTTGGATGATGGTAAGCTATGTATTCATTCAATGGTCTTCGCATAAGCTCTTGGGATATTCTCCCCTCTGGAAATGTTCTAATAACCAAACTTGCAGCAACATATTACAACCCTCAAAGTGTACATACCCCTGCTTGCATCGATCTAGATCATGGTACATTTCGGCCAAGATCATGGGGATGATAGTGTAAGTTTGTCCCTCTATTCCTTCCATTAGAGTCCTAGCGACCATGGCTAAGAGAGTATGGATCCTTCCCCCTTTCATCAGAAATATCAGCAACCCCAAGAAGCAGACAATGAACA
>ML323632.1:0-26719 GCA_005239505.1 Nicotiana paniculata
TACCTGAGATGAGCTTTACGGTTGTAATAACGCTCTGTGATTTGTTTTTGAGCTGCCATCCGTTTCAGTGTTGCTTCTCTCCGTGGTTCGAGCAGGTCCAGATTGGTCCTCAATTCATCGTCGTTTACTTCCTCCTTGGCTGTTGAGAACCTTATGCTTGGTTCGCCAATCTCCACTGGTATTAAGGCTTCTGAGCCATAGACAAGTGTGAACGGGGTTTCTCCCGTGGCTGTTTTTGAAGTTGTTTTGTATGCCCGTAGTACCACTGGTAATTCATCAGGCCAGTTTCCTTTGGCTTTATCCAACCGCTTCTTCAGATATTTGATGATGACCTTATTCGTTGACTCAGCTTGACCATTAGCCACCGGGTGGCATGGCGTTGAAGTGATCCGTTTGATTTGCCAGCTTTCGAAGAATTCTATGATTTGCGAGCCTATGAATTATGGGCCATTATCATACACAAGCTCTTTCGGTATTCCAAAGCGGCATCTTATGTTTCTCCATAAGAAGCTTTTCACTTCCTTTTCTCGCACTTGTTTGAACGCTTCTGCCTCTACCCATTTTGTAAAATAGTCGGTTAGCATGAGCAAAAATCGTACCTGTAATTTAGCTGTGGGAAGAGGTCCCACTATGTCCATACCCCATTTCATGAAAGGCCATGGGGATACTATTGGATGCAATAATTCCGCTGTTCGATGCATGTTATTCGCAAACCTTTGGCACCTGTCGCATTTGGATACGAAGTTCTCGACTTCTTCTTCCATCTTAGGCCAATAGTATCCAGCTCTGATTAGGGTTTTCACTAAGGATCTCGCCCCTGAGTGATTTCCACAGTGTCCTTCGTGGACTTCTTTCATCATACATTCCATTTGGTTAGGTCCGAGGAATTTAGCTAGGGGTCCTCCGAACATCTTGTGATAAAGCGGATTGCGAATAAGGCAGTACCGTGCAACTTTGTGGCGAAGTGCTTGAGCTGCTTTCCTGTCTTCAGGTACTGTGCCATTCTACAAAAAATTAAGGATTTCGTTTCTCCAGTCCTAGTTAAGTTGTTGAAATTTACCTCATTCCTGTCCTGGTTGATCATTGAGTGGAATAGTTGGATGACAATTGCATTGTCTTTGTTTGTTACTTCCGTAACTGCTGCGAGGTTAGCTAATGCATCTGCTTCTGCATTTTCCTCTCTAGGTATTTGCATTACCTTTCATGTTTTGAATTGTCTCACGAGCTCTCGTGCTTTTTCAAGATACTGTTGCATTCGAGTCTGTCACGCCCCGAAATCCCTCCATCGGGCTGTGATGGCATCTAACGTTGAACCCGCTAGACAAGCCAACATATATAAATAAACTAGCAAATTAACACCAATTTAATAGGATAAACTAAACGGTTCACGATTTAACAGCGGATATAAATATGGTTCCAAGCTAAATAAGGACAACATAGTACAACAACGCGTAAACTTTCCCAAAACATGGAGTCACAAACTCAAGAACCGTCTAAGAGTGCTAAATACAAGTCTGAAAGGAAATACATGTCTGCCTGTGAAACTAAAATAAAAACAAGACAGAATCAAAGACAAAGAGATGGAAGAGACGCCAAGGCCCACGAACGCCAGCGGGTATACCTTGAAGCCTCTATAATGAGCTGGAAGAAACTCCCACTAATGATGTCCTCCGGGTCCGACTGCGTAATTTGCACAACATAAAGAAGTGCAGGTGTAGCATCAGTACAATCGACCCCATGTACTGAGTAAGTGACTAGCCTAACCTCGGCGAAGCAGTGACGAGGCTAGAACCAGAATACTAAATAAACCTGTGCAGTTCAAAGAAATAGATGTCATATACACAACGTATAAGAAACATATGGAGGAACAATGAATAAAGAAAGGGGGACATGCTGTGGGGAATAACGGTTTCATATAAGTAAATCTCAATAAGGAAAAGAAACAACAAGCTAACATATCAATAAGGACAAGAAATCACAAACTTGCACAGCATCACCCTTCGTGCTTTTACTCTCGTCCTCACTACGCAATGAATAATGTAATCAATGTGAATCATGGCGCGACATCACCCTTCATGCTTTTACTCTCTTCCCTCACTGTATAATCAATGAATATGGTACGGAATAGTTCATCGTACGACACGGCATCACCCTTCGTGCTTTACACTCTTTCCTCACAGTGCACGGCATCACCCTTCATGCTTTATCACTCTTCCTTACCCAAACATTATTCACAAACAAGGGCAAGGGAGTACATCAATTAAACAATTAAATCCCAGCAAGGGAACAATACAGTAATCTCAACATCCCAACAAGGGAGACAATATCAAACAATGCACGGCATCACCCTTCGTGCTTTACCCTCATTCTCACCAAGACAAGTGCACGACATCACCCTTCGTGCTTTACTCTCATTCTTAACAAGACAAGTACACGACATCACCCTTCGTGATTTAACACTCTTCCTCACCCAAACAATAATCACAAACAAGAGTAAGGAAGTAAACATAACAGAAATAGGAATCCCGACAAGGGAACAATAATTCAACAATTAAATCCCGGAAAAGGAACAATATCAAAAGCAACAATGACCCGGCAAGGGTATATTTTAGTAATTCTTCCTCTTTCTTTCACTTTCATTTCCGTGATTAATTCTATCACTTGAGCCAATGCTCCAAAGGATGTAGTATCTCATATTTTCTCATTATTCAATTCACAAATTGAGCGAATGCTCCAAAGAATGTAATATCTCATATTTCCTCATTATTCAATTCACAAATTGAGCCAATGCTCCAAAGAATGTAATATCTCATATTTCCTCATTATTCAATTCACAAATTGAGCCAATGCTCCAAAGAATGTAATATGTCATATTTCTTCATTTTTCAATTCACAAATGAAGTATGAAGTAAAAATCTCGGTTTTGAACAGTGAAGGGCACTGGTTGGCATCGCGTGTTCGCAATTGCGAACACCCCTGCATGGGAATTGCGAAGAATTTCTCACATTTGTGAACACTGTGCAGGAGGAGGGACTTCGCATTTGTGAAGGGGGGATCAGATTTGCGATCACTGTGCAACCAGTGCACCTTCGCATTTGCGATGAACTGCTCGTATTTGCTATGCTGGCTTTGCAAATGCGTAGCCTGCAGATCAGTTACACCAGCAAATTCCAAGTTCAAAAATGAACTCCGTGGCCTATCCAAAACTCACCCGAGCCCTCGGGGCTCCAAACCAAATATACACACTACCTCAAAAACATCCTATGAACTTATCCGCGCGATCAAATTGCCAAAATAACATCATATACATCGAATTAAGCCTCAAAATCCATGAATTATATCAAGTTTCATAAAATATCAAATTTTCCATTTTAAGTCCGAAACACATCAAACGGCATCCGATTTCAAGCAAACTTTACAGAAAGTGCTCAAAGCATATATAAGACCTGTACCGGGCGCCAGAACCAAAATACGGGCCCGATACCATCACTTTCTAATAAAATTTCATTTTCAATTTCCATAGATATTTTCAGAAAACAATTTAACTCAAAAATTCATTTTTCGGGCTTGGGACCTCGGAATTCTATTCCGGGCATACGTCCAAGTCCCATATTTTCCTACGCACCCTCCGGGACCGTCAAATCACGGGTCTGGGTTCGTTTACCCAAAATGTTGACCGAAGTCAAATTTATTCATTTTAATATCACATCTTAGCATTTTTCTCACAGAATCTCATATATAAGCTGTCCGGCTACGCGCCCGGACTGCGCACGCAAATCGATACCAATAAAAATAAGGTTTTCAAGGCCTCAGAAGTACGGGATGGGTAATAACATGGGTGGTGACCCTTTGGGTCGTCACAGAGTCTCTCGAGCAATGTAAGTACCCCGTATCTGATTTACTATCAGTTGAGAGTCGCTATTGATCACAATTTGCTCGATTGAGAGCTCCCGTGCGAGTTCAAGTCCTGCAATAACAGCTTCGTACTCTGCTTCATTGTTAGTTATAGGATAACACTTGATAGCTTTCCGTGTCTTTTCACCCGTGGGTGATATTAAGACTATGCCTAAGCCGACACCTTTTATATTTGAGGAGCCATCGGTGAATAGGGTCCATAGGCCTGGATTAGCTCTGTTAAAAAGTTGTAACTTTTTTTCTACTTCAGGGACAATGCTATTACTAAAGTCAACAACAAAATCAGCTAGTATTTGAGACTTAATTGCAGTCCTAGGCTGATAGATTATTTCATGCTCACTTAATTCTATGGACCACTTGGCTAATCTTCCTGACAATTCCTGTTTATGCAGAATATTTCTTAAAGGATATGAAGTCACAACGGTGATTGGGTGGCATTGAAAATATGGTCGTAATTTTCTAGATGCCATTATTAAAGCTAAGGCTAAATTTTCCAGATGTGGATATCTAGTCTCAGCATATAGCAAATATTTACTTACATAATAGATAGGTGATTGCTTACCTTTTCCTTCTCTTACCAGTACTGCACTTACAACAATTTCTGAAACAGCCAGGTAGATGTAAATCTTTCCCCTTCTTTTGGCTTTGAAAGCAGCGGTGGTTTCGATAAATAAATCTTCAGATTCTTGAGGGCTTGCTAACATTCTTCAGTCCATTCGAACTGATTCTGCTTTTTGAGAACTGAGAAGAATTTAAACCTTTTTTCGGAAGACTTAGAAATAAATCTTCCCAAAGCTTCTATTCTCCCTGTTAGTCTTTGAACTTCCTTTTATTTGTTAAAATACAGGTATTTCTTCTATAACTTTAATTTGGGCGGGATTTACCTCTATTCCTCTGTTCGATACAAGGAAACCCAAAAATTTACCTGATTGCACTCCAAAATCGCATTTTTCTGGATTTAGCTTCATATTATACTTGCGTAAAATATCAAAAGTAATAGAGAGATGCTGGAAATGGTCTTCTGCTTGTGTTGATTTTACCAACATATCATCAATATAGACTTCCATCATTTTTCCAAGATGTTCTTGGAACATTTTAGTCACTAATGTTTGATAGGTAGTTCCAGCATTTTTCAAACCAAAAGGCATAACTTTATAACAGTAAGTCCCCCTGTTTGTAGTGAAGGAAGTTTTTTCCTCATATGAGGGATCCATTTTAATCTGATTATAATCAGAATATGCATCTAAGAAGCTTAATAATTCATGACCTGCTGTGGCATCAATCATTTAATCTATATGTGGCAATGAGAATGAATCTTTGGGGCATGCTTTATTTAAGTCAGTATAATCTACGCATACTCTCCACTTTCCATTCTTTTTAGGTACTACCACGGTGTTTGCTAGCCAGTTAGGGTACATTATCTCTCGCATCGAACCAATCTTTAAGAGTTTCTGTACCTCTTCGTCGATCACTTGGTTCTTGAATGGTCCTTGCTTTCTTTTCTTCTACTTAACAGGTACGAAGGATAGATCTTCATTTAGTTTATGAGTCATCACTTCTGGTGGGATGCCTGTCATATCGTGGGACCATGCAAAGCAGTCTGCGTTAGCCTTTAAATAAACAATTAACTTACCTCTTCGACCGGGGCCCAGCCTCGTGCCTATATACACTTTATGTTCAGGCTTTTGTTCAGACAATGGAACAACTTCGAGCTCTTCCGTAGTTGTTTTGATGTGCTCGTCTTCCTCTGGTTCATGAATGACGTCCGGTCTGGAATCTGCATCCGTGTTGTCTAATGCACCTTCCGTGGTAACTTGATTCACCTTCTCGTATGTATTTTCTTTCGTACCTGTTTCAACAATAATACCTTCCGTACTTATTTGGGTAGTAATGACTGTTTGGGCGGTGTTACCCGCTTGGGAGATTCCCTTATCTCGTGATTCTTCCACCTCTATTTTCTTGTTGTAGTGTACCACNATTTCTCCTTTTGTTATAACCGTAGAGTTATCAAACCTTGATATGGCTCGTGCCCTTGGGATTACTTGATTCCCCAATAGCATTTCTTCGACGACTCTTAGCAAAATGATATTGACTGAACAACCCGATCAATCAACACTCTTTTTACGTTATTGTCATGAATAAATAAAGATATTACCAGAGCATCGTTGTGCGGAATCATTAACCGCAGATATCTGCATCATCGAAGGTTATATTGTCCGCTTCTAGATTTTCACGAACCCGTTTTCCATGTGTAATTGTGAACTTTGTGGTCGTTTTGCAGACCACTCTGTTTACTTTTCACCTCCGTGTATCACGTTGACAGTTCATTTTGGAGAAGGAGGCTTTGGGGGCTCCTGCCTGTTCCTCATATATGCCTTGTAAAAATCTGAAATCCGCAGTTTTGTGCCCATGATCGTTATGGAATTCACACCAGTGATGTGGGTTTCTTCTATTTGGATTTGATCGCATCTCTTTGGGCCACTTAACCTTGTCTCCCATGTTCCTCAATATTGAGACAAGTTCAGTAGTACTTACATTAAAGGTATGATCCCCAATTCGAGTATTACCTCTAGGTCGTTCATCTCGATATTTTCTGGATCTAGACGAGGATGAGGCTACGTCTCTTCCTTGTGGTCTATAGTCTGACCTAGTATTTTCAAACCTGGGACGAATATCACATCCCGAGGGTCCTAAGTAAGGAATGTACCTGTTTTTACCTGATCTTCTGTCTGATTCAGGACGTCTGGATCTGGAATGATCTTTATCTCTCGAAGGAGCAATGATATCTTCTTCTATTCTGAGTTTAGTACTATACCTGTTATATACATCATTCCATGTTGTAGTGGGAAATTCTCTTAGACTTTCCTTAAGTCATCTCGTGGCTTATGAGCTTTTATCGTTTAGGTTGCTTGCAAATGCCATGGCTTCCCAATTATCAGGCACCCTGGATAACTACATTCTTTCTCGTTGAAACCTGTCTACAAACTCACGGAGTAGTTCCATGTCTCCTTGTTTTATTTTGAATATGTCTTCCATTCTTTTCTCAACTTTTTGTGCACCAGAGTGTGCTTTTATAAATGAATATGCAAGCTCAGCAAAAGAGTCAATAGAATTTTCAGGGAGAAGAGAATACCAGGTAGAGCTCCTTTGGTAAGTTTTTCCCCAAATATTTTGACAAGGACTGATTCAATCTCTTATTTTGTTAAGTCGTTGCCTTCTACTCCAATAGTGAAAGCAGTCACATGATCACGTGGGTCAGTTTTTCCATCATATTTGGGAACGTCAGGCATTTTAAACTTCTTGGGTATAGGCAAAGGTGCCGCACTTGGCTTCCAAGGTTGTTGAGAATACCTATCAACATCAATGCCTTTGATAATAGGCGGTACTCAAGGAATTTGTTCGATGCGATCATTCTGATCCTTCATCTGTTTCTACATGGTTAGCAGTAATTTTGTAATTCAGAGTTATTAGGTATACCTGGTCTCGCTTCGAGAGATCCATTAGGAGTATCTCCTCTTCCTGAGTTTGCCAACCCAGATTGAGGATTTTCCATGGTGATGGTATTATTGGGAGGTGGCGTCGGTGGTGTAGGTAACGCTGCCGGTAATCCCCTCGCAAATTCTTGCAAAACTTGGCTCACATACTCTGCAATCATTTGCTTTACACGATCTTGTTCCACCGTTTGATCATTATCACCATTGTGGTTCAAGGGATTGTTCCCTTGAACCACGTGGGGTTCCTGAAGGCGATGGAACTAGGGTTCCATTCCTTTGCTGGTTGTTGTCGTTGGGGTTCGACATAGTTCAGAGGATATCACTTGAAAAGAAAACAAAGATTATCAGATTCCCGGTAACGGAACCAATTTGTTTAACCAAAGAATTAGATCCTTTGACTAAAGCTATTTCTAGAATGAACACGGGTTACTGATAATCAAGGAAATAGAGAAAAAGGAATAATAGACAATATTGCAGAAATATAGAAAAATAAAGTAGATTGTATTCGAGAATGAGATGCCTTTACAAGCTGTATTCCCCTCCTTTATATAGGAGATTCCTTGATATAATGTACAACTCTTGCTATGATTGCTCATTAATGACTAATTATGACATTAATGAGGCATTACAAAGAATAACAATAATTAGGGTACGGTTATATAACGTACGAGTAATCAATTGTGGGTTCTCGAATCTGCCCGTAGCTTTGTCTAGATTCATTATGACCGTGTCTCTTTCCTATTTTGATCAGGTTGAGTTTCCCATGGCTGATGAGCTCGAGGGTTTATTGAATCGTGCCTCTTTGTTCCGTACCTCTTCAAAGAATCACATCCAGTTGTCGCATTCTCCTGTGTTCACATAACTGGCTGAGTTGTCAAGAGTTGGCTTACGTGTGAAACTATTTTTTACCAATACAATCCCGCCTTATCACGTCGCATATGCAATATCAATAGTAAACACGGCATGGCAGAAACCTCATGCAACCATATCAACAACCGCACGGCAGAAACCTTGTGCATCACCACAACAAGAATAACAACAACAATGGCAACAATTCAAGATACAAATAATACATCAACTCAAGAACCTTCGATCAAAAGATAGGAAAAACTAGTTCACGAGAAATAAACATAATAAGAAGAGCTAGACATATTAAGAATCACTCAACAAGTAAGGAAAATAGCAAGTAACAACCGCACCTAATTACACGGGTTAACAAGAATAAATCAACACAAATCCGATAACTCTATTTACGGACAAGCCAACTAAAGTATAGTCTATCCAAACTTCCTTTAAGGTCGGTAGTTTCAAGGGTATTCAACAATTTCAGTTAAGGACAAGCAACGTGAAATTAATCATAACCTCAGTCAAGACCAAACTATTCTAGAATGAGATGAAGATAATTACAATGAGAGATAAACACTTAAGAAGACATAGCATGACAGTAAAAGGAAATAAAGTCGTCAGATAAGTCAATTAAGAGTCAAATAGGCAATAAGAGTAAATCTAAAATTAAGAACTTATCATTTAAGCAAATAAAGATGACACTAGAAATTAGGAAATTCAATCATGCTAAGGACAATTCATACTCGGCGAATATAAGGACCTAAGATTCCTAAAGGGTCAACTTTCCACAAATAAGTCCGAGCACGCACTCGTCACCTCGCGTACAACATATAAGACTCAAATCCTAAGGGGTAATTCCCCCAAACAAGGTTAGGCAAGATACTTACCTCGAAGACGACAACCCGGTACTCTAAAATAGAATTCTCGAGCGAAAAGACATCCGGACGGCTCAAACTCAACTAAAACCACTTCAAAATACACATAAAAAGTATAAGGAACTATTTTGAATAATAAAGTTTCAATCTTTACAAAAATATAAAAATCGACCCAAAAGTCGACCTCCCCGGGCCCGCACCTCGGAACCCGTTAAATTTTACAAAATCCGAATACCCATTCCGATATGAGTTCTACCATATAAAAATTACCAAATTCCTATACCATTTCATCCCTCAAATCATGAATTTTCGTTTTTGAGAATTTTCTTCAAAACCAACATTTTCTTCAACCCAAAACACAACTTAAGTGATAAAACAAAGATAAACTCATGGAACATATATAATTCTAGGTGAAGAACACTTACCCACTCGATTAGCTTGAAGATCACCCAAAATTGCTCCCAAATCCGAACTCCAAAGCTCAAAAATGGCTAACCCTCGTTTATAAGAATCTTCCCAGGACATCCGCACCTGCGACCACTTAACTGCACCTGCGCAATCACAGGTGCGAAACACAAACCGCACCTGCGCTCCTACCTGCGCCCAAGAATCGCCTATGCGGGGGCCACACCTGCGCCCCAAAGTTCTGCACCTGCGGAGGCTGCCCAGTCCGCTTATTCTCACACCTGCGTGATATTTTCCGCACCCGCGAAGCTTGCACCTGTGGTCCCCTATCCGCAGGTGCGGCCACACCAGAACAGCAGCACCAACTGCATTTCCAAACTTCAAACTTTTCGATAACCGTCCTAAACCATCCCGAGCCCCTCGGGACCTCAACCAATTACACCAATAGGTCACATACCAAATCATGAACTAAGTCGAACTTTTAGAACACCCAAAACACATTAAAACACCGAGTAAATCTCGGATTCAAGCCTAGAATTTCTAAACTTCAACAAAATACGCCAACGATGCCGAAACCAACCAAACCACATCCGAATGATCTGAAATTTTGCGCACACGTCACAAATGATGCTACGAACCTATTCTAACTTCCGGAATTCCATTCCGACCCCGATATCAAAATTTTACCCATCGGCCGAAATCATCGAAATTCTAATTTTCGCCAAATTACCTCAAATTACTCTAGGACCTCCAAAACCAATTCCGGACGCGTGCCCAAGTCCAAAAATTACCATATGAAGCTGTTGACATTAACCAAAACTCATTCCGAGGCCGTTTACATAAAAGTCAAACCTCCGGTCAACTTCCATCACTTAAGCTTCAAAAATTAAAATCTTCCTCCCAATTCGACTCCGGATTATCCAGTAACTGAATCCAACCACACACGCATGTAGGTATACCCAATGTGAAGCTGTTCAAGACCTTACGCCACCGAAAGAAGTTTAAATTCCCAAAACGACCGGTCGGGTCGTTACAAGTAGTGGGGGAGGGGGTTAGATAGGTTAAGTGTTTGATTTGTCTTAATAGCTATATTAGGAATTTTATTAACATGCGTGACATGAGTTTAGTTGTATGTGTAGGGTCTACCTCATTTAACGTGTCCAAGTCCCAACATATGTCATGCATGTTATTATTTATGGTTAATAGCAAGTTATTATTGTTTGAGTAGTTTGGCACAACTGTGGTCTCATAATTTAACCTGGAGAAATGATTTTCTAATTGAAAACCATTAGTTTTTTCTTGTTTAGAGATAAAAGTGGTATTGGGTACCTGAGGAAATTTTTTACTGCCTTTGCTACATGAAGCAGCATCTTTGGTAACAAATTTTATTTTTTGTGTATTGATGTACTTACCCGTAGTAGCATTGAATAATTTAACGTTTATACCTGCTACCAGTGGAGATTCTTTGTATTCCATTAATTATTTCTTCTGCAATCTCCTTGATCTATGGAAAGACACTGTGTGCTAGCCATTTTCCTTTTGGTGCAAGTGAGCCTTTTGGGCATCCAGATGGTTGATGGTTGCTTTCCCAATGTAGGATTTGTCTTACAGAGGATTTAATGTGCATGGGCATTGATTACTTATGTGGCCTAGCATTTCACATTTCTTACATAGCATTTTTTCACCCTCATATTCGATTTGTTGTTTATAGTCTTAGATATAGATATATTTTGCAACCGGTTGATCTATTGGTAATTTCACACATAATCTGGTATACTGGCCCCTTAAAGTTGCTGATGTACATGCATCAACTTTTAACAATTTACCTATTGAATTTCTAATTTTTTGTTGAATAGATCCATCATAAAATTCAGTTGGAAGATTTAGTAGGCGGAGTCATATTGCAGTAAAGGATTGTTTTGCCTCAGACGCAATAAAGTTTGGTTGCCATATTTGACATGATAAAAAGTGACCAAATATAAACCATGGACCATTTTCAATGATTGATACCATACTGTATTTTTTTTTAAATTTAGCAATGTAGTAATCAACTCATACGCCAATTAAAGGAAAATTTTCTTTCACCTTCCATAATTCCCGGACCTTCCTACTAAGAATTTGATGTAATAAATGTTTGTCTCGAAGCTTGATGATTATGGAGTACGGCCAAGGCAAATACATGCGAAATTTATCTTCTTGGGATAAGGAGATTCTTTTGTCATTAGAAGTTGGAGGGTTCGTTGGTGGCTCTTCTAAAGTGGAAGATGATAGGGTATTGAAAAAGGAGTCAGTATCAATGCTAATGTCCCTGCCTATCTCTTCCTTAGTTAATTTATCTTTGTAGGAGATAGGTGGATTCATAGGTAATTTGAGTTTCTTTTTCTTCACTGTGGATATCTGATAGATTTGGTGGGATTGTAGACATGTCCATTTCTACGGCAATGTCATCGACATTCATGGTGGTAATTTGTGAGATTTGTTTGAAGATAGAGAGAATTGTGTTTGATATCTAGTGAGAAGTTGGAGCTTCTCTCTAAGTACACCGTGTTCCTATTCATTTGTTGGTAAACGAGCTTGACACATTTGCTTCTTGATTTGTTAGCACTATATAAATAACTAAGTTATTATCTATATTTCTTCTTTTCATCTTTTTCTTCACCAACCATTAAAGCTTCTATCTTTATATCAGGTAGACCAATCAATCTCTTTGTTTAATTTCGTAGCATAGCTTTGAGAGTTCTCTAATGTTTTAAAGTTTGTCTACTATTACGTGTTTTACATGTTTTTTTTTTCTGTAACGCTTGATTAGGTAGTATCTTAACAAAAATCTCCTATTTTATTTATTGATATAAGAGGCAACATTTTTCACGTGACAATAATTAAAAAAAAATACATGATATCAGTAAATAAATAGGAGATTTTTGTTAAGAATCAAAGTTGCCTATTATAGTCATGTCACTTGTATTATTTTAGATTAAGTTATTTTTACTAAAATATCCTTTAAAAACTGAATGACTAAATTGCCCTCTACTTATGATTTATTTATTAACTTAATTTGTTATTATGTATGCAATATTATGAAGAAATCAATAGTCATTTTTTTCTTCTTTCCGTTGTCTAATATATTAATAATTACTTCTTTAATACTACCTCTTAATTAGCTTCCCACTATTCCTCCTCATTAATTTTCTTAATTAGCTTCCGTAACCCATCAAATTCCTATGTCTAAGTTATTATCCACAATACTACAATATTTGCAAGTTCGCAATAGATGTGTATGCAAGGAACAAAGATCAAATAACAAAAGTGGAGAATTAAACGATCGGTAACATTCTATATGAGATACAAAGTGTTTTCAATGTATCAGAAACCCAAAACATGAAATGGAGTCTTCAAACGCGTGTATTGTTTATGGGTTTGTTGTACTTCTTTTGCTCTATTTTTAGTATTTTCAATTTTCTCTAAGTGTTTAATTAGGAGGGGATAAAGTTCCTTAAGAAAACACTGTGAATTCAGTGGGCTCGAATTAAATTATGTTTCTTCTACATTTATGTTTATATGTTATTTTTCCTTATGTCGAATTATTTTGCAAATACAGTATACTAATAAGCTTAAGAAGCTTATTCTGTATTTGTGTTATACATACTGTTCAGGAGACTAAAACCTGTGTGATTTTCTACTCCCGTTTTTGAGATTAAAGCCTTCGTGGTTTTTCTACTCCATTTTTTTTACTTTAAAGTTTATTCCGTTTTGATTTACTATCTATTATTTGGAGTTTAAAATCCTAGCGATTTTCTACTCCATTGGAGATTAAAATCTATGTGATTTTCTACTCCAGTTTTATTCGATTTGAAGATATAAAAACTTTACCGTATATTAAACGTTTGTTTGTGTCATTCTTTTACAGAAATGACGACTGAGAACGGAAACCAGATTGTTCCTATGGTCAATGCATCGACAAGATGAACAACAACGATATTAGCACTGACACCTCCAATGTCACGACCCAAAATCTACTAAGGTCGTGATGGCGCTGGACACCACCGACAGGCAAGCCAATCATTAATTACTTGAAATAAATTCCTGTTTTAACATTCATGAAAATCATTACCTTTCACTTTATTACATAGTAACTAAATAAAAATCCGTTAAGTAAATACAAGGGTTTAAATATTCTATTTTAGCAAAATATATCCCAACACATCCCAGAACCCGGTGTCACAAGTACATGAGAAAATTCTAAGAATTTAACAAATATTACAAGCTTGTCCGAAATACAAGTTGGACAAGGAATTTAAACTGGAAATAAATAAAATATGAGGGAGACTCTGTCAGCTGCGGATAGCCTCCAGATGATGTAGATCGCCTAAGTTTCCGACTAGTCACGTTGCTATGAAAGTACCTGTGCAATAAAAATGCACAACAAGTGTAGCATGAGTACAAAAATAACGTGTACTCAGTAAGTCGCCCGCCTAACCTCAGAGAGGTAGTGACGAGAGGTCGAATTAGACATTCACTAAGGTCCAACAAATTAATTTAACAGAATATGATGAGACGGTAGGCATGTAAAGGTAGTAAAGTAGCAAATATATAAGGCACTGAAATCCAAGTAAATACTGGAAGTAAATAAATAGTTACTACTTCCTCATTTCCGCCCAAATATCTTAAATAAACAATTACTTCTTTATTTTCCCCCAACTATCTTATCACTTCAAAATCCATGAAAAAAATTTAACAATTTAGCATGCGCATACATGATAAGAACAACCGGCCTGAGCCATAAAAATAATCATATTTGTGCACTGCCGAGGGTCGAACGTCCCGAACCATAAGTGTACCTTTGCCATAAAATAATCATATCTATGCATTGCCGAGGGTCGAACGGCCTGTACCATAAATGCATTTTTCAATCCACCGTGGCGTAACTCCCATGAGAGTAGGGGAAATAATATTTCGCTTGCGGAATGTAAATTGCGAAGCGGTCACATGCAGTCTTGCACAATCAACAATCCACCCCGAATACGTCGGGAAAATAAATACTCAAGTAAATGACAGATTGCTCTTTTAAAAACCACAAAATAGTATTTAAATCCTTTTCCCGAAATTAATTTGCCAAGTTTTTATAATATTTAATAATATAACCTTATCCGGAATACAATTTCCCATGAAGGAAATCAATTCTCTTTCTAGATGATTAAGAAAATGAACCCTAGTCTTCCTTAGATATTCAATTACTATTTCGATTAAATTAGCAGTCTGATATTACAAGCAAGATCATAGGTACAACATGTAAGGCATGCTAGTGGGTCCTAGGCTACCCGAACATGGCATAATAGTAGCTACGCACGGACTCCCGTCACCTCGTGCGTACGTAACCCCCGCAGATAGTAGCACATACTTAATTAGTTCACCTAGGGGGACAATTCCCCCTCACAAAGTTAGAAAAGAGACATACCTCGCTCCGAAATTCTATAATCGGCTTCCAAGCCCTCTCGACGACTCCAATGGATGCACAATTCCCCAAAACTATCCAAACAACGACACAACAATGAAAATATACTATAATATTTGCAAAAATTCCAAATTATATAATTTTCCAACCCCGCTCAGTGAATTGACCAAAATTCCCTCGGGCCCACGTGCCCGAAATCCAAAATTTCTCGAAGATACATTCTACCCATAGCCTTATTAACTCACATATACAATTTACTCTAAATTTCATGCTCAAATTCGTGGTTAACAATACAAATTTCTAGGTTTTCATCAAGATTTCCCAATTTTCCTACAAATTCTCATGTATAATTCCATGTAATAACCTTGTATTTATCTTAAAAACATGAAGGAACTACTTACCTAACATCGCATGAAGAAAATCTTCCTTTGGAGCCTCCCAAAATCGCCCATGCCAAGATGAAATAGTGAGGAAATAACCAAACATCACGGTTATAAAACATTCTTCCCATGCCATTTTTCGCAGCTGCGACCTAGCTATCGCACCTGTGATTCCGCAGGTGCACCCAAACTTCCGCACCTGCGGTTTTTCCGCAGCTCCAGCCAAATTCGCACCTACGCCCAATAGCCTGCATCTGCGACTTCGCAGGTGCGGAAATATCATCACGCCTGCGCAACCAGCCAGACCACCACTTCTTCGCACCTTTGGCGCCATAGCCGCAGGTGCGGAGCCAAAGCCTCGCAGGTGCGGTCACACCAGACTACAATAATTCCAGCTCCTCTTTTAACTTCAAATATTGATCTGTTAACCACCTGAAATCCACCCGAGGCCCCCCGGGACCCTGTCTAATTATACCAACCTGTTTCAAAACATAATGCGGACTTGATCGAGGCCTCAAATCACATCAACCAACATCGAAACCACGAATCGCACCCAAATCCCAACTTTATGAACTTAGAAATTTCCAACGTCTACATCCAATACCGAAACCCATAAAATCACGTCCGATTGACCCCAAATTTTGCAAACAAGTCATATTCGACATTACGGACCTACTCCAACTTTCGGAATCGCATTCCGACCCTGATATGAAAATTTCCACTTTCGGTCGGATTTCTCAAAAACCTTTAAATTTATATCTTTAGCCAAATGACTTCAAAATAACCTACGGACATCTGAATTCACTTCAGAACGCGCTCCCAACTCCAGAATCACCATAAAAAGCTATTCCCAGGCTCGAAATCCCAAACAAACACCAATATCACTGAAATGCGCTTCAAGCCAAACTTAGGAAATTTCTTCAAAAATGCAGACTTCCACAATATACACCGAAACGCTCCTTGGTCATCCAAAACCCGATCCGGACATACGCCTAAGTCTGAAATCATCATACGAACCTACAGGAACCTTCAAATCCTTATTCGAAGGTTGGTTACTCAAAATTCCAATCATAGTCCATTTCTCCAACTTAAGGCTTCTAAAATGAGAATTTTTGTTTCCAATTGACTCCGAACTTCCCGAAATTTAACTCCGACCATGCCCACGAGTCATAAAAATGAAGCTGCTCGTGACTTCAAACCGCTGAACGACGCGCTAGAGCTCAAAATGACTGACCGGGTCGTTACATTCTCCCCCACTTAAACAGACGTTCGTCCTCGAACGTGCTAGGAACATGCTCTAGAGTTATCTGAAATCACTGCTTAATACCTCGAGCACCTGCCCGTGCTACCACAACCTAGCAGAGTACATTAGCTTGATAAAATATGAAGATTTCTTATTTTATCCATATAATAGGCTCAAAATCCAGTTCCAACACCTGAAATTCCTCTGCCAGGCCTAGTTCCGATATATACGAACACCGTATCAACTACCACACGACATACCAGAACATGACTGCATTCCCTTGCTGAATTAGCACCATGACGACACTCCCTGAACCTTAATATCCAAAATTCCATGAATCCGATGCTCCCACGACACCTTATGACATATATATACATCCTGCTATAATGCCGGCGATACCACTACAACGGAGGAGACGGGTAGAAATTCATAACCAACTGCAGAGTTGAAAAATCATTGAATATCTCATCTTGACTAGAATCATCACCTCATTATGAACCAACCGTCAGTAATTGTCCTTCAATGTATCTCACATACTCTTATCGCACTAATCTCTGATCCAATAATCTCGTCTCACCCAGTATGAACTGTTCAGACAACAAATCACCCCAAACATGACCAACAATCTCACATGACACCACAACGCGCCAATAGGCCATAACTCGAACATGATACATAAAGAAATGACTCAGGAAAAGACTACTCGACTCACGTAACTTATTAGGAACTCTTCTCAGAATATAGAAAGTAAAACACAAGAAAATAAATATAGGAATCTTACTCATCATCATAGTGTTGCGGCGTGCAACCCGATCCAAATAACATACCCATGTCGGTGTGCCACCTAATCCCAATAACATACCCGTGGCGGCGTGCCACCCGATCCCATCATAAAATTCACATTAGGAAATATACACGGAGCTGAATTTCTCACTATTACAAATTATTGAATATCGATCACAAGCACGCTAAGTGCATAATACCATCATGGGGAGACTGATAAAGCCACATGCTACAAAACTTAAGCACAACTGAGGTGCGATTTATATACTCTGAAAATCTCAAGAGCTCTCCTGCTCGCATAACATCATCACTACACGGAGACTCAACATATAGGGATATACTAAGCCGTTTCCCAACTCACACAACACAATCATAAAATTACATGAATTTGATAAAGACGGAACAACACCTGATATCCCAACACCCCTCCTTGAGGAGCGCTATACTGAAATGAACATATCTGCCTCTCATGAAGACCATAATCATATTTAAATGCATCCACAAACATCGAGTCTACCTTGCTCGCACCAAACTAGGCTAATAGCCTTACCTGGGTCCATATTAATTCCCTTACTCTCATAATACACAAGAACAACCATCATAGCCACATCAAGAACCCATGACCAGTGTACAAAGCCCCTTTTCACCGAATATCGATGTCAAGTGACACTAAAGATAACACCAGCTTACTCTAGACTCTCAAATCACTTTTTCTTGCTCATCCGAGCTCATGACATCCTTGCTAACATCGAACCACAGTCTCGATTCTTACTCCCAGTTACATAATACTTACCGCACCTAACATGCCAATAAGAGATAGCGCAAGAACTCTATCATAACTTCTGAACCACCAATAGGGTGAACACTTCATCATATAGAAACCTTTTACTTAACTCAATTCAATAGTACCATCTAAACACACGAGTGAATTCTCACAATCACCCAAAATGCAAATCCTTAAGTAGTAGTCTATACCACCATAAGCCTTCCAGGATCCGCCTATTCCTAATAGGCCATAGCTCTCGAATGCTCCCACATGAAATCTATTACGACGGTCGACAAGCGCCGCACACACCAGCACAAAGCACATGCATAACTTAATTACATCAGAGGAACTTATCATTTCCGTAAATGTTCCATTTCAACCATGGCTAATCAATCTATCTTCTTTTTCCTCAGGTTTAATAGTAACTTCCCCCAACTCGTAGCAAACTCAACCCTCACTCATCCCGAGTGACCTTGATTCACGAGACCATCATGTCTCACTATCACAAACCGTCTCGTACCCCCTGAAAATCTTTCTACAACCTGGTGTTTATTTCTCTCACTCCTCCAATACTATCCAGCATGCTGAAAATAACATTGAACCCCAATCATCTTCCTTTTTCTCTGAAAGAACTCCGCAAAAGCTCGATTCTCGATCATACTGCTGCCTGAAACCCTTAAACGTCCCATTCTTAACTTTTGAATTCACTAGGACCGGTATTGAGGGTCACCCACTCTGACTGGACCCGATTACAATCACCCCAAGGCTCTTCTAGCACACGAACACCCTTTTCAATGAAGCACGTGACTGAGTCACTACCTTTACAACTTGCCTATGCATTAAGAAAAATTCTGAATCTTCCAAAGCCTAACCCTGGTCTGATAGGACCAAACTTTGCACACATTCACCGAATCTCATGCACAATTACCATCCTACTCCTTTCCCTTAGCTGTACCAACTTGCCAATATGTCGACAATCCGCAACCCCATGAGAACACGAATCCTACAGCCCGACTACAGGTGGTGGGACTCCCCTTCTTAGCCCAAAGCTACCCCTTGCACCACTTTAGACCCTGCTGGGATCCTTTCCCCTTTGTTAATATGATCTTTCTCAACCAATCCATCCAATTCTTCAAAATTATCTTGTTAGCATGTCAAGCCCCAAACTAAGGGAGGCATGACTGGCACTCGATACTATATTCAATCGAGTTAGCCACTAAACATACTAGCTAACTAAACTGGGGGCCCAACAGATCGGGCAGCACAACATCTGAAATACTAAGCCTGCACCGTTAAGGTCATGACCTGAATAACAATAAGCCATATAAACAAAGGTAGACAAGCCAAAATAATAAAGTACTAGCTGGACGACGAGGTCGCGACTGAAGACATACATGACTACACACATATATATACATGCCAAGCCTATGGGCTGGAGACTGAAAGCAGCAAAAATAAACCCAGAATACTGTGTCCACAATAGCCTCTAAGAGTGTCATAAGCACTGTCGGGACAAGACCCCGACTATATCTAAACTGTACAACAAAAGTAACCATCCTACGAAAGCTCCAGGAAGAGGTGGAGCTTACCAACTCACATCTGAACCCCGAAATCCTAGCGGAGGGTTTGATCAGAGTCCCTACCTGGACCTGTACGCACAAAACAAAAGTGCAGTGTCCCCAGGCAATGGGACATCAGTACAAATAAAAGTGTACTAGTATGTAAGGCAGAAAGTAGAATCATACATAGCTGATGTAAAAAGGGCAATATAGATACCACCTGACACTGAAACTCTGATGGCCTCCATGGCCGACATCCGACCTCATAGTAATCAACTATTCATGGTATGCTCGTGTAATTGTATGCCGTGAATACATATATATTGATGCAAATGCATGACATACCCAACCAAATGCTAGAAATGGACGTCTCTCTCGGTAGATAATCGATATCATATTGCCAACCTGTGGCCATCTGTACAATATATATAGTCTTTTTGGGGAAAATAGGCCCCTCACCTCCGATTATAGCTCGAAGTCCATGCATAATATGCCATGTATGATATGAACTTTGAATGCACATAATAGGCCATAACAAGAACTTAGAAAATCTTGGCTCATTGATACTCTTGTTCTCATAATCTCATAATCACCTTCGTATCGCATACAAATGTCTCGTGGAACATCATATGTTTTTTTGAATAAGCTTGAAAACTTAACTCGACTTTTAGAAAGATAACTTAACTCTGAAGATGTTCATAAAAAGTTTAAGGTGGTTCACTTAGTCCTTATACCTGATTTCTTGATAATTAGNAAAGGAAGAATGACTGATCGAAAATATAAATGCCTTTATTTTTAAGTTGCACAACCCAAAGACGAATAAGAATTCATATATATGGATATATAGTTAAGAAAGCCGACAAAATGACATATATAGATGTCGAATACCCTATTTAACCGAACGAGTGGAATATCAACCTAATAGCATCATGAAAATACTTCAGCTACGATCCCAATGCCTTTCATAGAAGGTCTTTCTAGCAATAGAATAGTAAAATATCACATTTGGCGTCTTAGGAATTTCCCAGAATTCGTGCTAAAAGGAAGGACGAAGCTTAGCCTTAACATACCTCTCCAACGAACGTCAGAATGCCTGTGGTTCCTTCACGAAAGTTGTTCCTTACGTCCTAAGATTCGCAAAAACTATATATATGTAGCTTATACACACCTATAAGTAGTTCATAATTAGGTTTAAATCGGCAGATTTGCCATATGACCCTAACTTGACGAAACGTCCGTAGAATTTTGTAAAAACGATCATAAAAGAGTCCGAAGATGATTACCTTGGCAAACCAAGTATAAAGATTGAAGAACCAGAAAGAACAAAAAATTCCTATCTTCCAAAATTAGCTCCAAACACAGCTAATAGAAGGGGAAAACTATTGCAAAGCGTAGAGATTGCATTTCTAGGCACGAGGGCAAACTTTAACGATAGAAATCGTTAAAAATGCACCTTAATCACTCAAGAACACCATGGAAACCTCTCTTCAGCTTTCTAATTGTTTTGGGACGAAGATGAAATGTTTTGGGGTCTTAAAAGTCGAATTTACCGACTTATACCACTTGCTTGACCCGACCCGGTTCATGACTCGTTTCAGCGCAGACTGTCCGCGATAAAACAGTCATAACTCTTTACTCTGATGTCGGTTTGATGTGAAGTTTTTTTGGTTACGAACTAGACTCGTAGACGTTAGATTAGGTAGGTTTAGGGTCCTTAAATTATTATATATTGGGAGAAATGATCTGATACATTTGACTCAAAGTTTAGAAAATTTATTAGAGAAATTTACGATAACTTTTGCCGACCTTTATTTCGCAACTTGCTTGACTCCAAAACTTAACATGTGACCAGTGTGATATTATAATACCTCCTAACATTTTATTCTTAGCATATTAGACACTCTTAATCTTATCCCACAGGTTCAAGTTAACTAAAACCTTCCGAACGTGCGGGGTGTTATCCGAGCAATTTCTTTAACCACGAACCTTTGTTTAAGGGATTCCTTTGACCTAAAGCTTTAGTTTAGTTCCTTGATATTACCACACATTTTCAGTCTTATTCTCCCAATGTACTATACCCAATCATATATACCTAATATAACAACGTCACGTTACGTATATTACGTAAGAGAAGAGAAAAAAACACACATGGGGTTTCACAGTCTCCCCCCGTTAAGAACATTCGTCCGCGAATGGGTCAAGTAAATTCCTTGGTTTCATTTATTTTCCGCTAATACGTTATTTGCGAGGCTATATTTGTTACATTTGCAAAGCGTAAATCAAATTCTGAAGATTCCAACTACTAGGCTTCGTATAACTATCTTGCAATAAGAAATTTAAATTGCACTTTCAAGTCATTTAAAATCCAATTAAGTTGCTATAAAGAAATAATTGTCAATTATTTAAATGCGACTCACCTTAAGTCGTAAATAGGTACGGGTACTTCTTCCTCATTTCCTCCTCAGCTTCCCAGGTCATTTCCTCGATGTTGTTATTTCTCCATAACACTTTCACGGAAGCCACTTCTTTAGTTCGAAGCTTTCTTACCTGCCGATCTAAAATATCTACTGGTACCTCTGCATAATATAAGTCTTCAGCAATGTGAATATCCTCAATGGGCGTAATACGTGAAGGATCTCCAATGCACTTCCGCAACATAGACATGAGACACATGATGTACTGCTTCCAATTCTGAAGGCAAATCAAGCTCGTACGCCACCCTACAAATCCTCTGAATAATATTATACGGTCCAACATACCTGGGGCTGAGCTTCCCCTTCTTTCCAAATCGCATGACGCCTTTCATAGGCGATACTTTCAGGAAAACCCAATCTTCTACATCAAACTCTAAGTCTCGTTGTCGAACATCTGCATAAGACTTTTGCCGACTTTGTGCTGTACGCAGCCGGTCTCTAATAAGTTTTACCTTTTCCATTGCTTGATGGACTAAATTAGGACCTAGCAACTCTGCTTCCCCGACCCCGAACCAACCGATTGGTGACCTACACTTCCGCCCGTATAGTGCTTCGTAAGGAGCCATATGAATACTAGCTTGGAAGCTATTATTATAAGCGAACTCAATAAGAGGTAGATGATCATCCCAACTTCCTTTAAAATATAGCACGCAGGCACGTAACATATCCTCAACTGTCTGAATAGTACGTTCTGCCTGTCTATCAGTTTGCGGATGAAAAACGGTGCTAAGATTTACCTGCGTGCCTAGACCCTTCTGAAAAGATTTCCAAAAATGTGCTATAAATTGAGCCCCTCGATCAGAGATAATAGATAATGGCACTCCGTGAAGGCGAACAATCTCTCTAATGTAAATCTTGGCATAATCCTCGGCTGAATATGTCATCCTGACTGGTAGGAAATGAGTAGATTTTGTAAGCTTATCTATAATTACCCAAATAGAATCATACCTCCGTGGAGTGCGAGGCAAGCCAGTGATGAATTCCATATTTATCATGTCCCATTTCCATAATGGAAGCTCAATATACTGAGTTAGGCCTCCATGCCTCTGATGTTCGGCTTTAACTTGCTGGCAGTTAGGAAATTGGGCTACCGTCTCCGCGATATCTTTTTTCATTCCATTCCACCAATAGATCTATCGAAGGTACCGATACATATTTGTCGCTCCGGGGTGAACTGCATATCTAGAATAATAGGCCTCCAAAAGAATCTTGGCGCGAAGATCTCCGACTGTCAGTACACATAAGCGGTCCTGGTATCTAAGAACTACATCTCCAGTTAGCTCAAATAAAGTTTGTCGCTGTTGTGGAATACTTTCCCTCAGTTTTATAAGCTCAGGATCCTCGTGTTGTCGCTCTTTCACTTCAGTAACAAAAGAAGATTTTTCCGTATTCTGAACGAGAATGCGTCCACCCTCTGCGTCTACCAAGCGCACTTGCAAACTAGCTAGCTGGCATAGATATTTGGTCATCTTGACCTTATCAGCTTCAACATGGCTTAGACTGCCCATGGACTTCCGGCTAAGGGCATCAGCAACAATATTAGCTTTGTCGGGATGATATAAAATATCAACATCATACTACTTTAGTAATTCTAGCCATCTTCTTTGCCGTAGGTTCAACTCCCTCTATTTAAATAAATACTGAAGGCTTTGGTGGTCGGTGAAAACATCAATATGAACCCCATATAGATAATGCCGCCAAATCCTTAGGGCAAAGACAACTGCGGCTAACTCAAGATCGTGCGTAGGATAGTTCTGTTCATGTTTCCGCAACTGTCTGGAGGTGTACGCGATAAACTTACCATACTACATAAGAACACAACCTAGGACAATTCTCGAGGCATCACAATATACAACATAACCCTCGGTGCCATCCGGAAGAGTCAAGACAGGTGCCGTAGTAAGCCTTTTCTTTAGCTCCTGAAAACTTTGTTCACATGCCTCAGTCCACTGAAACTTAGCTCCCTTATGTGTCAGTTTCTTCAATGGTGCAGAGATAGAGGAAAATTCCTCTACAAACCTTCGGTAATACCCTGCCAAGTCTAAAAAGCTACGAACCTATGTCAGATTCAAGGGCCTCGGCCAAGTCATCACAGCTTCAATCTTTTGGCCATCAACCTTGATACCATCGCCGATAATAACATGACCAAGAAAATCTACAGAAGTTAGTCAAAATTCACATTTAGAGAATTTAGCATATAACCTGTAGTCCTGGAGAGTCTGCAATACAACTCNATTCGAAAAGCATTTGGCACCTTGTAAATGGTCGAACAAGTCATCAATCTGTGGAAGAGGATACTTATTCTTGATAGTGACTTTATTTAGTTGCCTGTAGTCAATACACATCCACAAGGAGCCATCTTTCTTTCGAACAAAGAGCACCGGAGCACCCCATGGGGATGTACTATTCCTAATAAAGCCTTTATTGAGCAAGTCCTTCAGTTGTTCCTTCAATTCCCTTAGCTCTGCATGAGACATTTTGTAGGGAGGAATGGATATAGGTTGCGTATCAGGAAGCAAATCTATAGCGAAATCGATTTCCCTTTTGGGGGGAATTCCTGGAAGCTCGTCAGGGAATACCGTCGGGAATTCATTCACAATAGGAACCGACTGAAGAGTCGTTGGCTCCTTATCTATATCCTTGACATGAAACAGACGGTATATACAACCTTTGGCAATAAACTTCCGCTCCCTAAGGTATGAAATAAACTTACCCTTGGGCGTGGCTACATTACTTTTCCATTCAAGGACAGGCTCACCAGGAAAATGAAATCGGACCAACTTTGCACGACAATCAACATTAGCATAACAAGCTGCCAACCAATCCATACCCATAATGACATCGAATTCTAGCATAACCAATTCAACTAAATCAACAGAGGTTGGACGGTCATTAATTAACATTGTATAACCTCGATAGACATGACTAGCTACAATAAAGTCGCCAACTGGCGTAGACACCTCAACTGACTGTGGCAACAACTCATATCTCATGTCAAGCTTACCAGTAATAAATGGAGTAATATATGAAAATGTAGAGCCGGGATCTATCAAGGCATAAATGGCATGAGAATGTATTGTCAATATACCTGTGACAATATCTGGGGATGCCTCTAAATCCTGTCGGCCTGTGAATGCATAAAAGCGATTCTGGCCACCACTAGAACCTGAGGTGTTTCCTCCACCTCTCCCTTAACACGGCCCTGAGTAGACTGTGGACCTGGTCGGGGAGCACGGACTGAGGGCGAAGAGGCTGCTGTGGATCCTGAAGGCTGAGCTGGTGCACCTCTGCCTAACCCCGGGAACCGACTAATAAAATGTCCTGTCTGCCCTCAATGATGACATCCACTCAAACCCTATCTACACTGGCCGGTGTGCAGCTTACCGCACTGAGTACATGGGGAGTAGGTTGTCTCATCTGTGCGGAACACTCGTGTCGACGACCCTCAGGTTGGCCTGAGCTCTGCCCCGGTCCTGACTGAATATAACGATCAAACGGCTGGCCCTGCACCTGTGGTGGGAAACTACCTGCTGACCGAGGTGGATATCGATGGAGTGGGGGCCTAAAATCACCTCGTGGATCCCTGTAAGACCCCATAGTACGAGCCTTCTTACTCTTTTCCCTATCCCTGCGAGTATCACGAATCCGACGGGAAAAGTCCTCTGTAGTCTGAGCAAAAGCCTGTATGCGGGAAATATCTACATCATCCGATAGGGATGATACCCTACAGTCTCTAATAAGATGATCCCCCAAACCATCCATATAATGATGAATTCTAGCCCTCATGGTACGTACGATATCTGGTGCATACCTCGTCAAAGAATTAAACTTATGGATATAATCCCTCACTCTCATATCCCCCTGCTTCAGGATAAGAAACTGGGCAAGACGGGCCTCCCGTGGCAAATAATGGGCTAAAAAAGCCTCAGAGAAGTCCTCCCACTCTGCTGGCGGAGCATCAGGTCCTCTAGATCTCTCCCATGCCTCATATCATAGGACGACTACATCACGTAGTCGAAAAGAAGCCAACTCCACAACCTCAGTGATGGAGGCATGCATAACCCTCAATACTCTATACATATGGTCTATAAAGTCTTGGGATCCTCAGTTGAACTAGATCCTGTAAATAATGGAGGGCCTAAGTGAAGAAACTCTCGTACCGTCGAGCTTCCTGTTCGATCTCTCCGGGCATCTGCCCCCGACTCAAGCTGTCGCTCATGAATAGAAACCATCCTAGTCAGCAACTGAACTGCCTCCCTCATTCCCTGCTCCCTAGTCTCTGATGGGGGAACAACAGGTGCTGGAGGTCCTGTGTCTCTAGCTGCCTCAGGTACCAATGGAACTGGTGAGGCTGGGGGTATTGCATCTCCCTGGGCTCCAACAAGTGCTGGGGAAGCTGAAACTAGGGGTACTGGAGACTCACTGTGTGCCTCTAAGGAAAATCTATCCCTCTGATCCGGTGGGGAATGTTGGTTGATTTCCCAATGCACACGCAAGTGTACGTGGTCGACAAGTAATATAGGATTT
>ML323634.1:0-10668 GCA_005239505.1 Nicotiana paniculata
ATTAATTGATTTATTGTGATTTTTATAGGACGGTATGACGAGTAAAAATCACATGCTCACAGTCAATAGAATTAGTAAAACATCACCAATTTATATTAAAAAGACTTGAGAGAATTGATTGAGTAAAAGTTGTGTATTCTAAAGACTTGATTGATTTGTAAATTTCCTATGGGATCGACTCTGGGCATAATACCCCGAATTATATTTGCAATCCATTTATTCTCTTATAAGACATAGTTGAGCGTGATCAACGATACACACATACCATGGTAGGATTTAGTTATTAGTTGTAGTATTCTGTTACTTTAGAAACCTGTAGATTTTTGTTTGAAAATTGTATGAAGTATTGATAAATCATGAAATCTGTTTTTTCGGTAGCACATTGATGTTATTTTATACTATTTGAGGAAGAGAGGAAAGTATGGTCCTCAAAACAAAATACGGTTTACAACCACTGACTGTATATTCAAGACATGAATTGAACAAATTTATGAGAGGTACATTAATTCTCATGCCGATAAGAAGCTTGTTGTTGTCAAACCCTAGGACGTCGTATCTGTCACGACCCAAAATACATTAAAGGTCGTGATGGCGCCGGACACCACTGTCAGGCAAGCCAACCCCAAGAAGTTTCTCAAATTCTTATTTTTGTAGTTTTGAAAATCATTTCCTTTCATTACATAAAATATCAATTAATGAACTTTATTGAGTAAATACTAATGTCTTAAAAAATTTAAATAATAATTAAAACCCAAAGTCATCCCAGAACCCGGTGTCACAAGTGCATGAGCTATTTCTAGGAAACAAACGAGATGCAATAACCATCCGGAATACAAATGGGACAGTAAATAAAATACAACACAATACTCTGAAGGAGACTCTGCTGGCTGCGGGTCGTCTCAAGAGGTTGCAGCTCACCTAAGTCCCCATATCAACCATGCCACTGCGTCAAGATAGGCCACTAGATATGCCTGTGCCTGTGCAACAAAAATGTTAAGCAAGTGTAGTATAAGTACGAAAAACAACGTGTACTCAGTAAGTATCCCACCTAACCTCGAAGAGGTAGTGACGAGAGGTCGACTTTGACATTTACTAGAGGTCAAATTAACATAATCAAGGGTGACACTAAGCATGGATGTCATAATTAATTAACAAATAACGACAGGAAGGAACAACTTCTTTCATATAGAAAAATTTTAGTCTCCGTCATTTCAGTTGACAGCTTATATTTCCAGGCCATTAAACGGTTTAATTTATAGAAAGTACCCAGAAAATATCATGCGCAAGTAATGTCGAGGTCGTATGATCAGGTCCAACATAAATTTAAATTGTGCACTGCCGGAGGGTCGAACAACGCGAACCATAGATGAATCTATTATCCTGCTCGTGAATCATACGTGCGACACAGTCAATTATAAATAATAGAGTTACCCCGCACAATCAATCCATATTTTATCAGGAAACACTTATCCAAGGGAAAGTCAATTCTTTTTTCACGATTTAAAAAGAAAAAGTAGAGTTTAACTTATTTAGAAAATTCATTTACTAATTTGATGTGACTTAAGTAATTTGAATTATTAACAAGGTTACAAATAATTCAAGTATAGCATGCTTTCGGGTCCTAGACTATCCGGACTTAAGTACAATAGTAGCTATGCACGGACTCTCGTCACCTCGTGTGTACGTAGCCCCCACAAATAGCAATACGTAATCAACTATTTCACCTATGGGGATAAATTCCCTCTTACAAGGTTAAAAAGGAGACTTACCTCGCTCCGAAGTTCCATAACCGGTCTTCCACGCCCTTCCGATGACTCAAATCAATGCACAACGTTCCAAAACTAGCCAATAATTATGCAAACTCATTAATATATACTCAATTACTCATTAGAATCCACTATACAACAATTCCTAACCCGGATAAAAAAGTTGATAAAATCACTCTCGGGTCCACGTGCCCGTATTCCAAAAATTTTCGAAGATAACTTTACCCATAACCTCACGAACTCAAATATATAATTTACTCTCAGTTTCATTTCCAATTTCGTGGTCAAAATCCGAAAATTCAAATTTTCTAGGTTTTACTTCAAAATCCCCGCTTTTTACAAATTTTCTTGCCTAAATCCTTATATGAACCTTGTATTTACTCAAAACTAGTAAAAACCAGTTACCTCATGTTTGGTGATGAAAATGGCACTCCAAAGTTCCTCCAAAAATCGGCTCCCATTAATGAAATGAGCCAAAACCCTGATTTTTAAAAGGACACTGTCCAGCCGTAATTTTTGCACATGCGGTCACACGATCGCTTCCGCAGTTCCGCAGGTGCGTCCCAACCACCGCTTATGTGGTCTTCCACTGGACCCCTCAACTCTGCATCTGCAGTTCCATGCGCGCAGGTGCAGTCCCGCTTCTACATATCTCGACCGCATCTGCAGCTCATGCCTTCCCCATCAAAAATCCGCTTCTGCGAGTCCATTCCCTCTCCTACGGCCCGCACCTGTGGCCCCCATCACGTTGATGCGACCACACCAGATGCTCAGCTGTAGCAGCCTTTCCTCAAATTCCATTTTCGACCCGTTAACCACCTAGAATCCACCCGAGGCCCCCGGTACCCCGTCCAATCACACCAACCAGTTCCAAAACATAATACGGACCTGCTCGAGGCCTCAAATCACATGAAACAATGCCAAAACCATGAACCACACTCAAATTTAAGATTAATGAATTTAGAACTTCCAACTTTAACATTCGATGCTGAAAACTGTCAAATCACATCCAATTGACCTTAAATTTTGCACACAAATCATATTTGACATTACAGACCTACTCCAACTTCCGGAATCAGAATCCGACCCCGATATCTAAAAGTCCACTTCTGGTCAAACTTCTCAAAAACCTTCAAATTTCTAACTTTAGCCAAATGACTCCAAAATGACATACGGACCTCCAAATTTACTTCAGATCGCCTCCCAATACTAGAATCACCATTCGAAGCTATTCCCAGAATCGAAATCCTTAACAGACATCGATAACAATGAAATGCACTTCAACCCAAATTTATGAAGTTCTTTGAAAATGCTAACCTCCGCAATATGCGCCGAAACGCTCCCGGTTCATCCAAAACCCGATCCGAACATGCGCCCAAGTCTGAAATCATCGTACGAACCTGCTAGAACCTTCAAATCCCGATTCAGAGGTCGTTAACTCAAAAATCTAATTTTAGTCAATTCCTCAAACTTAAAGCTTCTGAAATGAGAATCCTCTTTACAAATAAATTCCAAACTCCCAAAATTAAATTCCGGCCATGCGTATAAGTCAAAATACCTGAAGTGAAGTTACTTATGGCCTCAAACTGCTGAACGACTTGCTAGAGCCCAAAACGACCTGTCAGGTCATTACATTCTCTCCCACTTAAACATACGTTCGTCCTCGAACGTACTGAGAACTGTACTGGAGTTGTCTGAAATCACTGGTTAACACCTCATGTACCTACCTATGCTACCAGCACTCAGTTGAGCATATTAACTCGAGCAATCTGAAGATATCCTCCTTTATTCAAGCAAATAAGCTTAGAGCCTAATTCTAACATCCAGAATTCTCTGCCAGGCTTTCTCCCAACATACGAACGCCCTATCAATCACTACAAAAACGCAATGATACATGATTGCATACCTTCGCTGGATTCACCCTATGCACTACAAAACACGCATGACCATAATAACCTCCTCTAATAGCAGTATCTGAAATTCCACGGGTCTGATGCTCCCAATGCACCTCACGACCTATGTATATCATGTTCTAACCCTTTGCAATACCGCCACGATGGAAGAGACGTGTAGAAATTCATAACCAACTGTCGAGTCAACAAATCATTGACTCTATACCCCTGACAAGAACCATTACATCATTATGAACCAAATAATGGCATTTGCTCTTTAATATATTTAATATAATTCGATTGATCCTAGATCCAAAAATCTCGTCTCACCTAGTACGAGCTGCTCAGGCAATAAGACACCCCATACATGATCAACAGCCTCACATAATGACACAATGTGCCAACAAGCCACAACTCGAACATGATACATAAGGAAAATGAACTCTGGAAGGAACTCCTCAACCCACGTAACTAATATGAATTTTCCTCCGAAAAGGGGAAACAAACACACAAAAATAGGATATAAAACCGTACTCATCATCACACTATTGCGGCGTGCAACCCGATCCAAATAACATACCCGTGGCAATAAGCCATCCAATCCACACACAAAAATCCACATAAGGAGACACATACCAAGCTAAATTGCTCAGTACAACAGGATACCGAATACCGAACTCAAGCACGATAAATGCATAATCTTATCCCTGGGGAGACTGATTGCGCCATATGCCACAAAACTCAAGCACAACTGAGGTGCGATATATGATATGAATCTCAAGAGCCATCCTGCTCACATAACCCCATCTCTACACGGAACCTCAACACATAAGAAATTTATCAAGCTGTTTCACAACTCAACCACACAATATAACATTACATGAAATAACCAAGGACGAAACAACATCCAACGTCCGAATACTCCTCCATGAGGAGCGTTATGCTGAAATGAACATATCGGACCTGATATAGAGTCCACATTCATATCTAAAACCATTTACCGACCTCAAGCCGATTATGATCGCACCGTACTAGGCTAATAACCTTTCAAGGGTCCGTAATAACCCCCTTTTCCCCCATAACACACAAGAACAACCATCATAACCGGGACCAACTTCCACAATCCACAACCAAATGAACTGAGCGCCTCCAGGCATAAATTCTCAAATAAGAAATCTTACAACATTCTTTCATACTTGGTTTAAATCTTCAATCAATCAAGTGACTCCCTATCACACATATACAATCTTCCCGTGGAATACACTTCCACGACCTGATGCACCTGGTAACGAGTTTGCACCTCCATACCACCTGCCACACTAATGTTGTAACTCCAATCGAGAATCCATAACCAGGATGCAAGACCTTTTTTTTCACAAAACACTGACCTCCGGTGACGCTGAAGACAATACCAGCTTACTCTAAACACTCAAATCTCTTTCTTGCTCATCCGAGCTCGTAACATCCTTGCCAACACTGAACTGCAACCTTGATCCTCACTTTCAATTTCATACCGCTCACTACACCTAACATGCCAATATGCGATAGCGCAAGAATTTTATCATAAATCCTGAACCACTAATAGGGTAAATACTTCATCATATATAAATCTTTTACTAAGCTTATTTCAAGAGAACCATAGCAACATGCTAGTGAATTCTCATAACCGCAGAATATGCAAATCCTCAAATAGTGGTCTAAACCACCATAACCCTTTCGGGATCCGCCTACACATCACAGGACATAATACTTGATTACTCCCAATTAAAACCAATTATGGCGTCTGTCAAGCCTCGCACGTACCATCACCATTCATATGCATAATCTAACCACGCTGGAGGAACTGATCACTGCCATTATTATACCTTAACTTGCCTTAGAAATAATAATAGCTCCATTCCTTACATCATGAACCTAACTCCGCACTCATCCTGAGTGACACCATTCCACGAGACCACATTGTCTCCAACCCCACGAACCATCTCATACCTTCCTGGTGCGCATATTCGCATCCTCGACTGATACACCCATTCTGAAAATTCCTCTATGAATCCGAAGTCATTTTCTCTCATTCCTCCCAAATGCTACACTGCAAGCCGAAAATATCATAGAACATTCCGAGCCTCTTATCATATTTTGCTGCAAAAGCTCGATTCTTAACCATACCTCAGGCTTGAAATCCTTAGGCACCGCATTTCAACCTTTGAATTTGCTAGGACCGTTGTTGAGAGTCATCCACTCCGGCTTGGTCCCGAATATAATCAACTCCAAGGCTCCGCTGGCACATGAAAGCCCATCTTAATAAAGCACCCGACTAAATCACTTCCCTTGTAAATCACCTCTGTATGAAGCATAAATCCTGAATCTTCCAAAATCCCGAACTTGAGTCAACAAGGCCAACTATAACACACCTTTATCATTTCCTTTGCTCAAATTACCACTCACATTCTTTTTCTTTAGCTGTAATAAACCATCAATATGCTAATAACCAGAAATCTCACAAATAGACGACCATGCATTCCAACCGTAGATGGTGGGACTCTCCCACTTAGCTTGAAACTACTATCACACAACTCGGGAACCCGACCAAGATTCTTTCTTTGTTGCCGAGCTGATCTTGTACCACCAACTCGCCAAATTCCTCGAAATCCTTCTGCTAGTATTTCATGAACACTCTGCATCTCTATCAACATTCACATATTTGAACCATTGTTGGATAGTCTATAGAATTCTTCGCAGAAACTTCTCCAACCACGCGACCGCTGACCTGCTCACCAGAGATAACCCACCTGTGGAAATTACACGCCGACATAAATAACCAATCTTGAGCCCCTTCTCATTCACCAGTTGAACCGGTCCGTTTTGCTCCTTTTTCACATAAACTAAGTGTGCGACACTCTCTTCAAATTCCAGGTTATATTGTATCCTCCTTCATACCAATCAACCCCTTTTTATTGCATCCAATTTCCTGCCATGTAATATCTAATGTTTCAAATCAAGCCCGTAGACCCAATCACCGTCCACAAAAATTCTCAAATTCTTCCAAGCTTTTCTTAAGGTGTGTAGTTATCTTGTCACTGAAGGGTATTATGAGGTTTGGGAAGAAGGGAAAGATGTGTCCAAGGTTTATAGGTCCATTCGAGGTGTTGAGGCGAGTTGGGGAGGTTGCTTACAAGCTTGCTTTACCTCCCAGTTTATCAGGAGTTCATTCGATCTTTCATGTATCCATGCTCCCGAGGTACCACACCGACTTCTCTCACGTGATAAACTTCAGAACCATTCATCTAGATGAGAGATTAGGTTACGAGGAGGAGCCAGTTGCCGTCATTGACAGGCATGACCACTAGTTGAGGTCCAAGAGATTTCCGCCGTAAAGGTTCAGTGGAGGGGTCAACCAGTCAAGAAGGCGACTTGGGAGTCCGAAGAGGACATGCAGAGCAGATACCCACACTTATTCAGTACTCCAGGTATGATTCTAGACCCGTTCGAGGATGAATGTTTGTTTAAGGGGCGGAGAATGTAATGACCCGACCGGTCATTTTTGTGTTCTAAAACCCCGTGCCCCTAAATGAGACTCCCCATTGTTGCTTTTACTGATTTATAACTTGAGGGGACGGGTGGTTCGAGGTTTGGAGAAGTTTGGAGTGGTATAGGGACACTTAGTTCCTTAAGGTTGGTCTTAAAGGCTAAGTTTAACTTCGGTTAACCTTTTTAGTAAACAACCTCGGAATCGAGATTCGAAGGTTCTGGTAGGTTTGTATGCTGATTTCGGACTTGGGCGTATGTACGGAACGGGTTTTGGATGATCCGGGTGCGTTTCGACGCCAAATAGTGAAATATGATTCCTTATGTTCAAAATTAAGGTTTAAAATGTGATTTTGGGTTATCGAGGTCTGAATGGAATTTCGAGATCGGGAATAGTTCCGTTATGTCATTTATGACTTGCTCACAAAATCTGGTGTTATTCCGAGTAGTATAGGTAGATTTGGCGTGTTGAAGGCGAATTCAAGAACTTAAAGTTCTTAAGTTAGATCCAATAGGTTTTGGGGTATGATATTTAGATTTAGCGTTGTTTCAGACGTTCTGAAGGCTCGAGCAAATCCATATTATGATATAGGACTTGTTGGTATATTTGGATGGGGCCTCAGGTGGGCTCGGATGCCATTCAGACATCGCGCGAGGCAAAAACCAACCTTAGAAGAACTGCTGGTTCACCAGATCTGGTGTGATCACACCTGCGAAGGACCAGCTGCACGTACGAAGACCGCAGGTGCGGTCAACGCCTCGTAGGTACGGCCTCAGATGGGGCTACCCAGTTCTGCAGGTGCGGGCCATTTCCCACAAAAGCGGAGCCGCATGTGCAGACTCCCTTCCGTAGGTGCGACCACTGGCCCCTTCCCATTTTTCCACAGGTGCGAGATCGCAGGTGCGGTCCTCGAGCTGCAGGTGCGAAAAACCTAAAGGCAGTAAGGTTGTTTAACATACAGTATTTAGACATTTTTGAACCATTTTCTTCATCTTGGACGATTTTGAGAGCTTGCAAAGGAGAGATTCGACCTAGCTACTGTAAGGTAAGTAATTCCTTCCATAAAGTGAGTTTAATACTTGGATTCTTGGGTAGATTAACACACAAAATTAGTAGAAATCATGGGTTTAGAGTAAAACTTAGGGTTTTGATAAAAATAATTTACCAAGGAATTAGTTATGAAATTATGCAAAAACTATATAATATTGATCCTTAGGTTATGGGCGATTATTTTCCTTGAAAATTTCAGGAATCCGAGCATGTGGGCCCGGGGGGGTATTTTGGGATTTTGCAATTTAGGTTGAAATAATCATTTAAATAGGGGAATTTTATACTTTTGAGTATAGAACGATTAACTTATGCAATATTTGGCTAGTTTCTAGTCCTTGTGCGACGAATTTGGAGTTTCGAGCGCGTTCTTGACCCGGAGAGCAGGCTTGACACGAGGTAAGTCTCCTTTCTAACCTTGTAAGAGGGAATTGTCCCCATAGGTGAATATAAATAATTGCATGTCTTTATTTGTGGGGGGCTAAGCATGCACGAAGTGACGAGAGTCCGTGTCTAGCTACTATTATGTCATGTCGGGGAGTTTAGGATTCAGAAGCATGCTTTATGTGCGGTATCTATAATCTTAAATCTTAATTTAGGTTTCCTAATATCCTTGAATTATTAAGTGAACATCTAGGAGGTTTTATTCTGAAATTTATATTGTTGAATCCTTTTCTGTAAGTATATTCTCTACTGAATTTCCTGATTTCTTGTTAATTATGTGTATATATACAGGTACCCCCGTCGCATGTATGATTCGCGAGCGGGGTAGCCCTACTATTATGCCAACCGCGTCGCATATTCGATTCGTGAGCGGTGTAATAGATGCATCTATGGTTCGACCCATTCGACCCTTCGGCAGTGCACATTTATTTTCGCATCGTATCGGTCGTACCTTCACGGCATGTTATGTGTTGTTAGTTGTTTGGATGATCTGTGATCATGTATCTGTTGAATATCATGAAAAATGAAAACTAGGTAATTTGCATTATAGAGAACTTGACACATAAAGGTATTTGTAAAGGATATTCAATGTTCCTGTCTTCATTATTATTCATGATTGCCATTCCTGCTTAGCGCTACATTTAAAACATATCATTTTGACCCTAGTAAGTGTCACGTCGACCTCTCGTCACTACTTCTTCGAGATTAGACTGGATACTTACTGGGTACATATTATTTATGTACTCATGCTACTATTCTGTACTTAATTGTATAGGTTCTGAGGCAGGTGCATCTGGGTATCGGTCCGGAGCTCGTCCGTGACTTATACTTGGTTTGGACTTCACGGTGAGCTGCTTCTCTTGGCGATCTTCAGCAGCACTGTGGAGCCTTTCTTTTGCTATTCTGTTTATCTCTTCTTAGACAGTAGGATAGTTCTGTTATTCTTTTGATTCTACTCTAGTAGATGCCTACAAACTTGTGACACTAGTTCCTGGCACAAACAGTTGGTAGATTATTCTTTTGGTGATGTAATTTACTAAAGTTGATTATTGGTCTTTGTAACTTAAATTTCCCTTCTATGTATTACATTCCATGCTTTGTGGATAAACTATTTTGAGATAAGAAAAGTAGTCAATAGAAAACAACTAGACTCTGTAGATATTTAGTGTCGTCTTGCCTGACAACGGTGTTGGGCGCCATCATGGCCTGAATTAGGATTTGGGTCGTGAGAGTACTTATCTTCGAGAGGCTATAGAAACTTTAGAAAATTTCACATTTCTTTGATTCTTTTCGCGCGTTCTGTTATTCTAGTAACTGAACATCTGTTATTTCATTCTCTCATAGATGGTGAGGACTCGTGCTACCGGTCAAGTGAGACAGCCACCAGTTTGAGCCGTGAGAGGTCATGGTAGGGGCAGAGTCACTGCCAACACATCAGCTGGGGAAGCACCTACAGAGCCCCCAATTGTTCCCCCTCAGGATCAGTCCCAAAGGTAGAGGTTCCGACGGGACCAGCTCAGGTACCACATATGCCTATTGTTATTCTAGGCCTTCAGGAGGCCCTGGCCAAGATTCTATCAGTGTGCACGGGCCTTGCACAGGAAGCTTCATTTACTACGGCCGCAACTACTTCTTAGGCCGGGGGAGGTGTTGGTTGATTTCCCAATGCACACGCAAGTGTACGTGGTCGACAAGTAATATAGGATTTGAAGTCCAGATATCGTACCCACAGGGACTTGTGATTAACTATCAACTAAACTAAACTCAAACAAATATTTAACTAAAATTAATCTAAAATAGTAAATTAAGAGATTAAAGAGACAACTAACTTAAAGACGAATTCAATGTAATTTGATATTCTAGAGTTATGGGTTGGCAAACAATCACGTTGAGTTTTCGACCTAAATCTTCAAATCAGGTTTATTGAATGACGAGGTTAATATTGCTCGTAGCCTTCTCCCGAAGTGCAACTCGCCTATTCAAGCTAACCTAA